>JAVGVS010000681.1:0-110913 GCA_032718565.1 Distichodus sexfasciatus | reverse complement strand
CTCTCTCTCTCTCTTCCTCGCTCTCTCTCTGTCTTCCTTCCTCTCTCTCTCTCTGTCTCTCTCTCTCTCTTCCTTCCTCTCTCTCTCTTCCTTCCTCTCCTCCCCGCTCCCCCTCTCGCTCCCTGTCTCTCTCTCTCTCTCTTCCTTCCTCCCCCCCCCCGCTCCCTCCCTCCCTCTCTCTCTCCCACTCCCCATCCTTCTCTCCGGAGAGTGCTAATGGGAGTTTTGGCTCTAGGCTGTTTGAAATAAACATGTTCCTCAAAATGTCAAACCTGGCCACACACACGCGCACACACACACACACGCGCGCGCACACACACACACATGCGTGCACACACACACACTCACACGCTCAGACACAGACACGCACGCATATGCCAGCGTGAGGAAGTGTGTGCCGGTGAGAAGCATTCATATGAGAACAGAGACCAACTAAACGCTCATTTCCAGACTTCAGTGAAGTTTTTAGTGCAAATAGGGTGCGTGTGACACTTCATATGCACTACCTAGTGTGTAGAACTGGATTGAGAACTGCCGCCGTATGAAGCGTTTAAACACAGCCTTTAAATAAACAGCGCTTGCAGTCTCAGCCTGGAAGAAGGGTTAAACAATAGAGGTAATTGAAACGACACTCTCCGTAATTGCGCCCCACGCTCGTTCCCACGCTTCAATTTACGCTCCTCGTTCCACAAACGCGTCGCTCATCAACTCACACCGGCGTCTCCATCCTCGATCGAGTAGACGGGATTTAATTCAGCTTTAATTCTGCATCACACATACGGCATTATATTCTGCTGGCGGTGAGAGCCTGTGAGAAACGCACCGAGACACAAGGTCGAGCATCGAACGCTGCGTTTGCTCCGTTACCTGTTAATTAGCGCTGCGCTGGTTTGCTTTTGGAGATAAGACGCTATGTATGCATAGCAGAAAAATAACCCAAGGACAACGTTCACGTCTGGTGTAGGTTATGTTGGAGAACGAAGAAAGTAGTCGCTGAAAAAGTCAGCTCAGAAACAGCATGCAACGTCTCCCGTAGAGATTAGTGTGCTTCATGAAGGTGATGTTCGACCAGGTCTGACGCTGGTCAAGAAGACGAGGCGGTTTAACACCAAACATTAGGGCTGTGCCATATGCGGAAATTAAGACGTCTATTAGTTCATATCGTATCATTTATGTTAGTGTGGCAAAATACACCGTTTACGGAAATGTTTCTTCATAGTTTGGATGAGGGTTTGTAGGGGTCACCACGGCGACACATGGACGTAGACACAGAGAATATTATGGTGTTGTATTTGTGTCTTAATTCTGAGCGTGCCGTGGAACTTTCACAAGCTAAATCGGGTGTCTGTAAGCGCTCAACTCCTACGCACATTCCGCACATCTCTTACGCTCATACATATGGAACGCCAAAAGTGCCACAAATGGCTGTAACGCCATTTTACCGCATAAAATTCACTTTGACCAGAGATCACTAGAGCGGCACAAAAAGCATCATTTTCAATGGGTTCTCAACAAATAAAACGCCATAAAAAAGGGCGTTTTACTGTCAGTTGCCAAAAATTATAGGGGAATTGTGGCACCTTCGGCGTTCCGTATGAGCACACATGGAGTGTTTTGAGTGCCTCAAGTTCCATGTGCCTTTTGCTAGAGGTCTCAGCGCTAACTGAACCAGGCCTAAGAGCTCAGCCCTCCTTCTCCAGTTTAGACTCGTCAGCCTCCAATTAATCCGGCACTCTGCAGTCATTGCAGCGACCGAGACAAGGTCGTCACCGTCCGCTGCTGCGCCGACGTTGGCCCCCGACCCCTATAAACGATTAGCTTGGAGACGAGGCGGCGGCGGCGGCGGCGACCGCCACGATGTCCACTCAGTGACTAAGCTCTTAACCGTCCCCACCTCCGTCATCACCATCACGTTTCACGTTAAAGCCAAAGAAGACCTGCACGAGAGGTTTTGATGAATAATTCAGCGGGACAGAGAGAGAGAGAAAGATGGGAGTGAAGGACGGATTCGCTGCGCGCTCTCCCGCCGTTGCCGACGTTTTACATCATGCGAGACGGAAGACGAGAAGCTTCCAAGACGATGAAGCGTTTCCAAGTAGGAACCCCGACTGACTCTAGTGACACCCTACAATTTTAAACGTCCCCCTCAGTCAGATACAAACCGGGGCTTTTTCCTGTAATCGTGGTGCTATGTCCAAGCCGGGAGTCGGACAGCGTCTGGATATGTGCCAAGAAGGACGATCTACGTGCGTCGTCCTCTTTATTACAATCATCTACCGCAGAGAGACGCTCACGTCTTGTTGGAAATGCGTCTCATCCCTCGTCATCTACCAACTCCCCGTCTTGTGGACGTGCCGTCACTGACAAGCCGCAATCACAGCATTACTCACAATGACCTAATGGCTGTTTTTCCACCTCCGAAATGACCCGGCACTTCTCGTCACATCGGCCTGTCTTCCCAAACGCACTCAAGAACTATGCTACGCTCGGATCGTCGAGTCTGTGGCGGGTGCAGGAAACGTGCGCTAATGTTGCTTTCAGACGTGATAATCATTTGATGTCAGTGTTTTCTGGGTGTCAAACTAGCAATGCAATAGGAGCAGTAATTTTAATCGAAGTGGACGATGCAGTCAAGCAGGACCGTGACAACGGCTCACTTTACGGCGCGGTTCCAGCGCGGTTCCTGGAGCCCGTGGACGAGCACCATTCATCAGGTCCAGCTTCGAAATGCAGTTTCGGTCCCAAAGCACGGCTTCAACGTTGCTCTGATGTTTTCCAAGTTCCAATGGGCCAGCCTGAGTTGATAGCGTAACCGTTAGGACGTTTGGCCCACGATCAGAAGGTCGCCGGTTCGAACTCCAGGTCGGTGGAGGTGCCACTGAGGTACTTGTGAGCAAGGTAGCATTCCCAAGCACTGCGATGCCCATGTCAGCTGCCCGCTACTCCTTCACGGATGTGTCAGCTGCACAGGTCGCATTTGGTTGTGGTGCACTTTGTGCAGTGCTGTGCTCAAAATGACAACTAGTCACTAACTCAGCCTTATTTTGAGCCCCCAACCGGCGTCAGAGCAGCAATATATCCAGCAAACGAGCACCTTGGAACAAAACTCTTCTTGGTCTCCCAGTGTCCATTCCGGGACCTGCTCGTCACGTTAATGCATCCCGAACCGTTCCCAGGTCAGTGACAAGACCCATTCTTTCTACTGCCTCATTAATACTCATAAAGATTTAGCTGCGCAGTTTGGCTTCCGGCCCGCGCGTCCACACACTCACCCGCCCACCTGCCCGCCCGCTCCTCTGTGTCTCCTTCGCAGGAAGCTCCCCCCGATTCCGGACCGCTGCACGTTTTTAACGCTTCGTAACGTGGTGCTGGAGGCGACTATGAGTCCCGGAAGGCTCCCATCTGCAGTTTGGCAGAGCCCGGCCCATCGATTAGCTCGGGGCCTCGGAGGGCCGGTGATGTATGTACCGGGGTGAAAACCGGCCCAAGCGGGTCTCCGGCGCTGGTCTCAGGTGGATGATGTCAGCAGGTTTGTGAAGTTTGTGCTATTGATCAGGACTTTTTCCCCTTTGTGAGTTTTCGCAATCGCTCGAGAGAGTTTTCACTCTTTAGCAGGAAGACGCAAAGACAAATTTCGGGGCTGCCTTGCTCACGAGTACCTCAGCGGTACCTTTACCAGTCTGGAACTTGAACCGGCGACCTTCCAATCACAAGACCAACTCCCTAACCGGCATGCTGTCGTAACAACCCCCAATTTCAGTTTCCTGAATGGGGTTGAATTGGCAGCATTGGTACCTGATAGGCTCGGCAGACGGCGGGCATGAGGTCGGGGACGCCTCTGCGTGCTGCGCCGTGGGGGCGGGCTAGGCATCCGTTCCTCTCTTTCGCCGTGCCTTCGAGGCGTGCCGGTGCCTTGTGCGACTCGCTGCCGTGTAAAGGTAGCCTCCCCAACACTGGTGGGTTTGGCCTAATGTAAAGGTTCAAGGCCTTTAGCTTCATATTGATCGTTTCAACACCAACCCAACCAAACCAAGACACGGCGGCGGCTGTGACATTGGGTCGGTGCCGCGTGCTCGGGCGTGCATCTGAATGGAAATCTCATCAGCGATTTCTACCTTCCTGTCTGTTCCACTCAAAGCTGCCGAGAAGAGATAGAGAGAGAATCTAAATTGCTATCAGGAACGGTGGGAATGGAGCAGGACAAAAATTGTGTCAGGCTGCCAGGACCGCAGCTTTAATTGCTTTTCTCATTTCCAAATGTTGATAGCATGTGTGTGTGTGTGTGTGTGTGCGTGCATGTGTGTGAGGGAGGGAGGGAGAGAGAGAGGACGACAAAATTTCTCCAGCCGTTCAGATTTCATACATTCTCAGTAATAGCGTCTCGTGCGCGGCCAGATGAAGATTCGATGCGTGATGTATTTTAGAACATGATCTCATGAGCGCTGACGGCCGTTTTACAAGCCGTAGTGCTGGAATAGAATGGCAGTTAATCTTGACCCTCGTCGACAGATTCCTCAGCAGGACGAGGAGATGGAAATGTTTGTGACATTTGGAAATGATTTCTTACATTAAAAAGCTCAATATTCTACTGTTGTCCTGCTTAAACGCGCTACGGAATTGTACACAGTGGGGGCAGCTGGTTTTGATTCGTGTTGGTAAACACGGCCACGGTGGCTTTGACTGCATCTCGCAGCCTATCAGATGCCATTTGTGGTCAGTTCAAGTCCCGGACCGTTAAAGGTACCAGTGACGTGCTCATGAGCAGAGTGCCGTCCAGTATAAACATCTTATCTGTTCTACCCCACTGACCACAGTTCAGTTTGAGCCCAGTTTGTGTGTGAAAAGTTCCCGAGGTCTAGTGGAGGACTAACCCCCAACTGGACAAGACAGACGACTGGTTCATCGTTTATAGTGTCAGACTTTCCAGCTTCCTGTTTTCTTTTCATCCCTTTAATTCCCGGATATTGCGTCTAATGACGCACCGATCCAACTTTTCCGGTTCTGATGCCAATGCCGATACTTGGGCTTTGGAGATCCCGAGTACTGATCCGACAGCAGTTTTTAATGAATAACTTGTGTATTGCTCTGTGAGGAGGAGACTGAGATTATTCATGTCAAACGACAAAAAGCGATGCTGCCTACGGACAGCGCTCCATGACACCGAGCGGACCGTTATCGGATCGCATATCCTCGTACATTTGCGTGTTGTGTTGCCCCTCATCTCTCTAATGCTCGCGCTTCATTGTGTGTTGTGTCTGCGCAGGTCTGAGAAGTCTCAGCGCAGCCTGATCCTCGTGACCCGCTGTGAAGGTGCAGCTACGGGTAGGACATTTCGATTTGATGCAAAAATCACACCACCAACAGCACAGCAGCACAGATAAGTTTAACCTACAGAAGGTGACGGGATGATGCACCGCATAACGCGTCTCAAAATCCAAACGGTTGTCAGATAATTCCCTTAGGAGCGCGATGAAGACATCACACATATGATGCTACGGAAAGGCAGTGTCTAGTGACTCTGATGAGTTCGGTTGGTTCGGTTTAGAGCTTATGCCTGGTCCAAAATGATACGGCGTGCTTTTTGGTGTGGCCAGATTTGTTGAGCAAACGCCAAACTTCATTCATCTGACTTTAATCTGAACTTCCATATGTAGAGGCATATGCATTAAGAGACCTGTTGGCTGTGGACTTTGCTCTGGTGTCTAGATTGTTTGTGGACGAACTCCTCTTCAATCAGTACGTACATGTGATGAGACTGATGCTCTCCGTATCTACACGTGCAGCATCACCGCACCCCCTTCACCAACTGCTCTTAAACACAAACCTGTAGGGACGCGCGAAATTGAAATTAGCGGCCGATGCCAAGATCCGATATTTTTCGTGCGTATATCTGCCGGCGTACACACTGCACGCTCAGACTTTTGGGCACAAAAATAACAGCCTAGTTCTGACATTGCTAACACAGCGCCAAGTCAAGCGAGCGTGAAAGCAGAGTGGAGCGAGGGCACAACATTTTTAGAAAGTGTCACTTCCCGCCCTTGTAGTGTACCAAGTCAAATAGAGTGTGCGTGACTCTCCACGTGCACTACCTAGTGTGTAGAGCGCCGTTAAGCTACTACCTTCCGAGATGCACACTATCACATTGAACAGTATGATAACAGTGCCTTACCTACCATACTGTTAAGTGCGGCAGTGTGCGGATCGGGATGCGGCCCATGTGCGAGCAAACACATAAGTGAGTTAAGCACATAAAGACAAGAGATTTTGTTCACAAACATTCCACTCAGAATTTAACGCCACAAAATACCACCACGGGCAGAATAAAATCCCACCTCGGACATGCCTGGCACAAATTTCAAAATCGGTCCCATGCAGATGACTCCAAAAAGGCAGTAATTGGCCAATTCCGATATCACCGCGCGTCCCAACCCAACCTTACTGAGTAAAGCCGTCACACTCCCCGCTGTCAGTGCGCCGAGTCTACAATGTGTCTTTACATCCACCAGACGCCGGAGGGTAATTCGCTTAGCAGATGCCTAAATGTGTGTGGGCATTAATAATGCCCACTTAGTGACGGTGTGAGTGTGTGAGTGAGTGTGTGAGTGGTTAAATGAGTGTGGATTGCCACCAGTAACGTTGGGTGAGCGACAGACACGAGGAGAGAGAGTGTGTGTGTGTGTAATGATGGTGGTGGTGTAGTGGAGGTTACCCTCCTGCTGAGGCCAATTTTACACAATATAAACTTCTATGATAGTGTGTGTGAGAGAGAGAGATGGAAAACCCAGGACTGCACACACACACACACACACACACACACTCATTACTGCTTCCCTACAAAACTCTCTGCTGGGGTCTGGGGCTAATAAACAGCAACACAGCTCATACCTACAAACTGTTAATGATGCAAGTGTGTGTGTGCATGAGCTGCCTGAGCTGAGGGAGGGAGGTGTGTATGTGTGTGTGTGAACCTCAGTGCCTGACAGAACTCCTGCTAGTACTCCACCTGTCTTTCTTTTGATTCTCACAGTGGGGCTCTCACACACACACGCACACACCTGGTCCCCGTTCCACACTCTGAGATCGTCTTGTGTTCAGGAACATGAGTCACCAAACACACACACACGCAGCAGACGTGTCAGGAGGAATTACCATCCCGCCCATCACACACACACACACACACACTTTATTTTTAACAGCCAGCACAGTAACGTTTACGTGGAGAAAGGGGTTCTGTCTTCGTCACAAAGCAGACGAAGCAGACGCGTCAGAGATGTTGAGAGTTTGAGAGGTTTAAACACTCACGAGCGAAAACCTTTGATTTGTAAAACTTCGGGACCCAGTTGGGAGGAGGATTTACACCCTTTAGGAAGGATTCAGCGTCGTCGTAACTCACTCTGCGTCATTCGGCTGGCCGTAAAGGCAGCTGAAAAGTGCTAACAGCTTTATTTACTCTCTTCTTCTTCATCATCATCATCATCATTATAAGATCCGTTATCGCTCTGCAGCCCGGGGATCAAAAGGCTCACTGTGATGGAGGGGCCGCCGGTGGTAATGTGCTGCGTGACACAGTGGTAAAGATGAAAGTAAACAAATTAGACGTTAATAAGTAATGAAAATAAAACAATGCGCTGGCAGCGGAGTTCTCAAGTGTTAATATCCTCCCACCTGTGCTTTAACGTGCTGCTGCTGCTTAACTGCACTTTGAGAAGGAACACGTTCAGTTCAAATCAAATATATAAACCAGAAATACACCGCAGATACATATTTATAACTGAACTGCATTTCTATCCATCTGTCTATCCGTCTGTCTGTCTGTCTGTCTGTCCATCTATCCATCCATCTATCCATATTGACTAGTTGCAGTGGTTCTACCCTATCGGTCTGTGTTTGTGCACCTCTTTGCCTTCCGTCTGTTTTTCTGTCCATTCGTCTGTCTGTCTATGTATCTGTCTGTCTGTGTATCTGTCTGTGTATCTGTCTGTGTATCTGTCTGTCTGTCTGTCTGTCTGTATCTTTCCGTCTGTCCGTCCATCCATCCATCTATCTATCCGCCTATCCGTCTGTCCGTCTGTCTATCTATCCATCCATCCCCCATCCATCCAGCCATCCATTCTATCTATCTATCTATCTATCTATCCCGCCTGTCTACCTGGGTCCGCCTGCTCCATCTGTCCGACTGTCTGTCCGGCCCCGTCCGTCTGCCTCCATCTATCTATCTATCTACTATCTATCTATCTATCTATCTATTCATCTTGTCTGTCTGTCTGTCTGTCTGTCCATCCGTCCCCGTCCGTCCGTCCGTCCCTCCCTCCATCCCTCCATCTCTCCATATTGCCTGGTTGTGAGAGTTCTACACTATCGGTCCGTGTTTGTGCACCTGCTTGACCTGCGTTTCTATTTAAGGGTTATATATTTTTAGTCAGGATAAGTTTATTAATAAGACATTATGGTCACGTTACACAGCTACCATGACACGCGTACCGTTCACATTTGCACTTAGAGCAACCTGGGCTTCCGGGGCAGTGCTGGTAGCGCAGGATCGAGCAGTAAAATCACTCACGGTGTAAACATCGATACACAGCCTGAGGCAGGAGTTATGGTTCATCAGGAGTGTTTACTGCGTTTCAGCAGCATGTGATGTGATCAAAGTGTGTGTGTTAGCACAGACGCACCGCTGAGCTGCTCAACATCAGACTCGGGGGCTTATTTGACTAATGAATAGCCCAATTAAGCCACGCCGACGCGTCCTGAGCTGCGAGTCGTAATTAGAAGGTGGGGCCGGTCGTTAGGAGATGGGGCGCTGGTGCTGGTTAGGAGAGAGGAGGCCTTGTCTGTCACCACGTGCAGCAACAATACCTTTATTAGTGCTAATTACACAGCTGGAGGCTGCTGATTTACACTAAAGTCCCGTACCGTTCTCTCTCCCGCAACTCCTATGAACTAAAGACTAAACCCCGGCCAAACTCCATTAGCACGGAATAATCCCTTTAAACCTGAATGGACAAATGGATTGATTTGCAGCAGCGATGCCCGCACCTGCTGCTGGAGACGTGCCACCCTGCAGACCGCGGTGCCAGCCTCGCCTCCTCACACACACCTGCTCCGGCTCAGAGGCAGGAGAGGAGATCAGAGCTGCAGTTTGGGTGTAAATCTACAGCACGGTGAAGTTGAGGGCAAGCTTCTCCTGGAGAACCGGCGGAAGAATTCAGCCGGACGACGAAAACAAATCAAATCAAATATATACGTGGGTCATAAATAGACGATAGATACATATTTATACCTGAAATACAACTCAAAACTAATCTGTATCACTTTAATCTGTCTGTGTATCAGTCCGTCCGTCCATCTATCCATCCGTCCATCCGTCCGTTCATCTATCCGTCCGTCCGTTCATCCGTCTGTCCATCCGTCCATTCATCCATCCATCCTTCCGTCCGTCTGTCTATCCACCCATTCATCCATCCGTCCATTCATCTATCCATCCGTCCATTCATCTATCCATCTATCTATCTCAGGAAGAATTTGGACAACATGACCTGTGCTTAGGAACGAACAGGTTGTGCTGCCACTTTGTGAGCTTGAAGGCTGAGGCAGTGGATTTGTTGTGGTGTGTTGTTCTGAGAGCGGACTTGCAGATTATTTTGGCTGAGCAGCTGAAGTCTGTGTGTGTGTGTGTGTGTGAGTTTAGTTCGGTCCAGTCAAACATCTTCTGATGCTACTGTCTGACTTGTTTTGATGTAAACCCCTCCAGCAAGAAATCCTCACACACACACACACACACACGATATGTCATCAGAATAAGTTTTGACTCAGCAACAAGTGGAACTCTGACAACACGAGCTGTCGTTCTCTCCCTCCATCCCTCCATCCCTCCCCTTCATGGCTTTATCTCTCTCTCCCCCGTATATTCCCCTTTTCATTGCTTATCTGTTTACCTTTGGGTCTGAAGATCCTCTCATCATCATGTTCTCATCTCTCTCTCTGTTCATACACACTGTGTTTGCCTCTCTGTCATGTTATTTCTCATACTCCCACGGTCTGCACGCTGTGTACATGTTTGTTCACTGTGTGTGTGTGTGTGTGTGTGCTTCCGAGCTAGCAGGATGTCAGAGAATGAGAGAAACTAGTTTGAAAACTCTTCCTGTGTGGGCAGAAGCCTCCCTCTCATTACCTGCACAACACCTGTGTGTGTGTGTGTATGTGTGTGTGTATGTGTGTGTGTGCGCGTGCGTGCGTGTGTGTGTGTGTGAGCGACACATATGCATTTACATGCCAGCCTTGAACCAGCATCCTCACGCTTTGCATCCCAATCTCGTCTGAACCGGCGTAAATCCGTTGCGAGAATGCTGCCAATCAAACCCCACGGCAACTTCTCCTGTGCCTCCCGATAGCGCTGTGTAATTTGTGTGAGCGAGTTGGCAGACTGAGGCAGACTACCCCCCACCACCACCACCTCCACCGCCACCCCACCCCCCGTCCTGCTGGATTACAACACACACACACACACACACAGCGGGAGTCTTACAGCAACACAGACCAAAAAACTAAAAGCATAGAGCGGTGAGAAATATCAGAGCTACTACCTGCTGGATTTGTGTGGCTTTTAATGACCTGGGAAAATTTGTTATTCATTCATCCATCCATCCATCCATTCATTCATTCATCCATTCATTATCTGAACCGCTGAATCCCAACTGTGGCCGCGGGGCGACCGGAGCCTATCCCGGAAACAACCCTGGGGACACACACTCACACAATCACACTCACATTCATCAGACCATCTCTCCATCCATCCATCCATCATCCATTCATATGTCAGCCATCCATTCATCCATCCTTTATTCATTCATCCATTTATCCATCCATACATTCATCTGTTTTTTAATCCATTCATCCATCTTTCAAACTGTCTGTCTGTCTGTCTGTCTGACCATTAGTTCATCCATTCAGTCCATCTTTCCATCCACCCACCCTTCCACCCGTCAATTAATCAGTTCATCCAGCACCCTATTAATTCACTGATCCATCCACCCATTAATCTATCCGTCCATCTAACCGTCTCTCTTTCTACCCATTCATCTGTTAATCCATCCATCTATCCGTTCTTCTGTCTGGATTTCAGCTGCATGAAGGTGAGTTTCCGTCTTATTTTCCTCAGTAGTAACTGAGTGAATGTCTGATTTAGGAAACACCGTGTTGCTGAGATCTTCTGCTAAATCTGAGCAGCTCGTTGTTCTGGCCTCGGGGCACAAGAAGACTAAATAACTCCTTTAAAGAGTGCTGAAGTGAAGACAGAAATCAGGTTCGTTCTCGCGGCGCCTCCTCTCTTCTGTGGTGATGAAGAAAGCTTGAGACTGGATTTACTTCTTTTCCCTTTCCTTGTTGGACGACAGCAGCCTTTAACCGAGTCTAAAGGTCAAACATATGTAGATCATTCAGAGCCAGAGCTCTGAGACTAGGGTGGAAAGATGAGCGTCGGTGCTCGGAGGCGTCGTGTGAAGTCGGCGGGTTTGTAGTTGAAGCTGAGAGGCGGCTCGCTTTTTGCCAAAGGCCTTTTTCCGCCTCTTGACTTTCTAAACACCGTTAACATCCCGGGCCGCTCCCGTCCTGCTTCCTTCCCTCTCTCAGCAAACGCATTTTTCACCCGACGGTCGAGCCGCGCGCGATTCCTGCCAGCTTGTGTGTTTAACCTCGAGGTGCCCGGGCCGTGAGTTTTCGCTCCCGCCCTGATGGTCGGCCGGCGCCGGGCCAGCACTCCCCAAATCGAGGAGCGGAGCGGAAGCCGGAATGGCCGTGCGGCGTGGAGGGAGAAGAAAAAGAGGCATAATTACAGCGTCTCCAAATAGACGGCGGCTGCCTTTCTCGTTCACGCTCACAAGAGAAAAGCAGCGGAGGAAAGAAAGGTAGCACTGTTTAAAAGAAGGGACGTTTAAAAACAGATGTTTTAGCCATATTTTATGCAGCGAGATGTTAGAGAGAGAGGGAGAATGCGGTGTAAGAGGAAATGAGGAAAAGAGAAGGACACACTTAGGGAGAGGAATAAAAGAGAGGGACACTAAGGGGTGTAAGAGAAAGATAGAAAGATCCCCTTCCTCGTCTGAGTGTCTCCGCTTCACGTCCAGCCTGACCTTTTTTTGAAGCGAAACGCTCGCGCCGTAACCAAAGAGGGAGAGGATGTGCCAAACGTCACCCCCCTCCCACCACATCCGGCTGTAGTCTCCACCCTCTCCCCAATCTTAATCTCTTAGTGTTGGTACATCGAGCGATAACAATGTCCATCACGAAAGGGCTCCCACGCTCCCATCATCCTCATCCTCATCAAGACCATCTTCTTATGATGACCACAGGGGAATTACATCAGCGCTGAAACTACCGGCCGCTCTCCACGCGCGGATTTAGTCGAGAGCCGGGAGCTGAAATTTGTTTTTCTACCAACCGGGGTTTTAATCCGTCGTTATTTAGCGCCGAGACCCGAACCGATTTGGAGATGGAAGGGAACACTCCGCTTTTGATTGGTTTGGACTGGCGGTCGACGATATGGGTTCCCCAGGGCCGATATCGATACCGATAAACAGCACAGAGAGACTAGACACACAGTAGCGCAGCTTGTAATTACTTCATAGCGGTGATGGTCAAAATTAAACACCGATGCCGGTAATCAGCAAAAAGTGCCCTGCTGATGATCGGTTGACCCCTAGTTCTGGCCGTAAACAAAAGTCACTTTCTAGTATTAAAGGGTTGATATCTGTTTGACAGGAATAATGGAGATTCACATTCATTTTTTGTGTTTCTTGTGGTCAACCATTAAACGTGGTTTAATTTTCGAACGGAATATGTTGTGCTACTACCTATTGTCTGTGCTAAGAGAGAGAAAGAGTGTGTGTGTGTTGTGGATGAGTGTGCTTTCATATGTATGTTTTTAAGACTGTTTTTAGTGATGTAATTATGGTTCACGGTCGGGTTTTGACTATGTTGTGCTCTTACCTATTGTTAGGTCTAAATTGGACTTGTGTGTGTTTGAGAGTGTGTGTGTGTGTGTGTGTTTTTGAGTGTGTGCGTGTGTGTGGTAATAATCCTTGCATTGTTTTGCTGAATTACATCCTCTCTTGAGCAGTGGAGTGTGTTTGTAATGTGTTTCTGAAAGTCTCGGGTATGAATAGGAGTGTGTGTGTGTGTGTGTGTGTGTGAGTGAATGTGCTGAGTTAAGCAGAGAGTTGAACACACACCACTCTAAGCGTGTACCGTGATTTAAGTGAAGTGAATTTAGTGAGTGATTATTTGTCATTGTGAACGCAGCACACAGTGGACCACAGCTAAACGTGAGCTGTGCGTTTGACCCGTCCATGAAGGAGCAGTGGCCATCTTTTTTATGGCAGCACTCTTTTTTGGAGGCCTTTTTGCTCATAGTACCTCAGTGGTACCTTTACCGGTCCGGCACTTGAACGGGCGACCCTTGACAGTGGTGTTCTCCAGAGTTCCCTGCCCTTTTCCCGCTTCCTCTCCTCGTCCAGCAGTTGTGTGTGTGTGAGATGTTGGAGGTCAGGGCATTTGGAGGCTGAGTTGCTGCAGCCAGAGCTGAGGCAGAGCAAAACACTTCTGACTCCTCACACACACACACACACACTCCACGTGAACAGTGCAGCACACACTCCACTCTGATGCAAGTCCCTGAAATGCTGCGGACTGGAGCAGCCGTACTGCTGCTGCTGCTGCTATACTACACGACTCAGCTGGTGAGTGAGAGCTCTGTCTCACTCCTCACTCAGCACCGTGGAGCTCCTCACCACATGATGACACTTCAGCCTGATCTGGAGCCGGCGTTTAGCAGTCAGACGGCCTTCTCCTAGCGGAATACTGACTAAAAACAAAAGAAATCTGATATTAATTATGCAGGATCAATGCATTTCAGGACGGTGTTACGATGGTATATCTCTACTGCATGCGCCGGCCTAATTACGCCCACATCATGCCTGATTGTGCCGGGGATGAGGTAACGGTAAAGGTAACGTGATCAACGGATAGACCATCTAAAGACTCTCACTTCCCCGCCTCCTCCGACTAGAAAAGCCCTTGCATCACACAGCACGAGCCCGAATTCTTTCACGTGTCATCCGGAGCGTCGCTGTCGATTCTCAGGACCGCAGGATCCCACATCTAGTGGGCCGTTAATGGCCAGAGCTGCGCTGTGGAGGCAGAGAGAAAGGCAGCTAAAGTGAACATTTGACAAAAAAGGAAATGACAGAGCAGCTCTGGACCTGAAGTCTCTAAAACGTCCTCATAAACACCCCCTTCATTTTTCACAGCCAAGTAGCAGGGGATGATGGACGCGAGGTGTGTGCGAGCGTGTGTGTGTTTGGGACAGGGCACTTTAGAAACTCGTTGGAGTTGCTGTTTCACTTTCCAATCTCTGTTTCCTCCATTTTTGTAGTTCATTTTTTCATACATGCTTGTATCTTACAGAATTTACACAAAATACATATAGAATTTACAACTGGTTTGAACAGCTTATTGTGAAGAATCAAATTCAGGGCCAGAGTTTGTTTGTTTCTACCAAGTTTATGAGCGCTCTGATTGGACGATTCCCATAGCCTGGGCAAGGGCAAAGACGAGCTAAAATATTCATGCTAATTCAGGAAGTAGGCCAACATTTAGATCCCAAGTAGACATTTAAACTGAGTTGCAGGTGGCGCCTGGCTGAAGCGATGATGTTGCGGTCCTCGCGTAGGGTTGGCGATTCATGATTTATGGAGTTAAGCTCTAAAAATACATAACCTATTTAAAGTCATTACGCATGGATGTGGTGCGAATCTTCCGTTCGGAGTCAATAAGTAAACAGTCTGTCAAGCTACCTCTAATGCTAAGTACTGACGCAAGCCGCTCTCTACACACACACACACACTCCGCATTTCACATTGCTGGCAGATCTCATTACTGGTGCTCAGTGCTGCATGGCCGAGCGGGGGAGAGTGACAGCTCCATGCCCAGGGCAGAGAGGAAGAGTTGGGCTTTGCAGGTCACACCGCTTCACCCACCCACCTACCAAACCCACCCACCCACCCTTCCGCCCTGCAGGCTACCCCGTCTACTCTGAGGCAGCGTGGCCGCAGAGCAACATCAGCACTGCCCAAGGCCGCACTCCTCTCTGACTAGAGTAGAGACGGGGGGAGTTAGGGAGGGATGGAGAGAGGGGAAGGAGTGTCAGGGCCAGATTTGTCAAAACTTCTTTGAATTGTGAACAGTTCTCATCAGTATGACAGAGGGAGGAGAGAAAGTGATGTTTAGCCCAGTAGCCTTCTTTCCAGATTTGCCCAAAAAACTTTGCTTCGTAAGACTCGTACCCATTTAAAATGTTTCTCAGCAGGAGGAGGAGAGAAGCTGCAGGATAGCCCAGAAGCCTTCTATAATATCTTTGCTTTGTAAGACTTCCTCTCGTTAATGTTGCTTAGTAGGAGAACGGAAGGGAGGGGAAAAGAGGGATGGAGGAGAGAATGACAGAACCAGAACCCAGGGGCGCTACGGAAATTGTTTTCCAAGACTTTCTTTGATTGTAAATGTTCCTTATCAACAAAAAAAAAGTGGGCAGAGAAGATGCATGGTAGCCCAGAAGCCTCCTCTCCAGCACTGCCTAAACCTGTGCATTGCATTGCATTCTGATTGTTATGAACGTTTTTCCACCAAGAACAGAGAGAGAGAGAACACAATGTTCCACCAGACGCACCTCATTCCTTTGAGTTTTGAAAGCTAACGTCTAGCTCCCTCTCTACACCTTCTACCTTTTCTTCTCCTCATTCACGCTTCCACAGAGACCTGTGAAAAGAAGACCTGCGGTGCTGGTTTGATTTGAGATTAGAGTGGCATTAATACGTCTCCACTTTTGTAGTAAATGGCCACTTGGAGGCTGGCCACCTCCGGGTTTGATTTAGGTCTCCGTGGAGATAATTAACACGGCTCCTCTCAGGCGCCGCACTAGACGGCTCTATTAGCCCGGAGTGAGCCACTGAATCACCTTTATACGGGCCGCTGGCCCTCAATATCTCCCTTTTTAATGCTGATGACTTATTAAGGCCCCTCTTTGGCCATTTCAGACGTCGTCCGTCTACATGCCGAAGGTTTGCCGAAGCTATAACGGAAGACTACGGTTGCATGCTGGAGTCTGAGGATTTATAGAGTGAGTTGAGGAAGGTGTTATCTCATGCCAGGTTTTATCTTAAAATCTTCTCTCATTGACTTACACACTTTGTGAAATGTGGCATTACAATATCCTCAAATTTTCTGAAAGCAGCCACAAGGTCATAAATTGGGCTGCAGTTGTCCATTGTGTCCCTGGCTTACTGTAAGTCTCTGTTGGTTCCAGGTAATCTTAGGCAGTCAGTTCCTCAAGTAGGGAGCATTTGATTTACCCAGTGAGGAGTCCACGACATCTCTCTAGGGTCCCTGTGATCATATACAGTAGGACGTCCACCAGCTCCCAGCAGGATCAGAGAGATGATAAAATGTCCAGTAGTCCAAAAAGAGGTCCGCTAGATCTCCGCAAGATTATAGAGATGAGAGGTCGTCATAGGCGGTCCATTTGGTTTGTCCAGTAGGGAGTCCACTAGGCTTAGACAGGGTTCGAGTGATCTGTCCATCCTATTCAGGTTTCAGAATTCTTCAGGTTCACACAGATGAATGACAGACTGGTCTCTGTAGGATCAAACAAATGTTAAGTAGAGTAGTTGTCCAGTCAGAATTCCACTAGGTCTCTGCAGGATTATACAGATGCTAGGTAGTCCAGTAGGAAGCCCAGTAGGAGTTCACTAGGTCTAATTGTTCTATAGGGAGTCCACTAGGTCTCTTGTTGTCCTGTAGGGAGTCCACCATTTCTCTCCAGAATCCAGCTTGATTATATGTAGTCCATTTGGTTTGCCCAGTAGGGAGTCCACTAGGTCTCTGCAGGGTCTAGATCATCATAGACAGTCTGTTTGTCCATTAGGGAGTCCACTAGGTCTTCATGGTTTGCTGTATCTGAGCACAGTAGAGGAACGGCCATCCCTGGTGTTTTGATTTTCAGCTGGGTAGCGAGAGACAGAGATTGTGAATTTGTATTCTACTTCCAGCACTCCCACTACTTGACCTCTGAACAAAGCACTTAACCTGAAATTAGTCCAGGAAGACTGACCTTGTAAGTGTGAAATGTAAGTCGCTGTGGATAAGAGCGCCTACTAAATGCCATAAATTTGAATGTGTTTAATGTGGCTCAGGTCTATCGGTTGGCGATCAGATCTTAAATGCAAACGCCTGTTACTGCCAAGTGTCAGAAGGGGCCCGAGTGTATGAATTATGCACCAACTCCCTCATATGTCGAGCTATTACTATGCTAATGCTAGGCATCATGTTGATGGATGGACGAAGCGAGGGAGGGAGAGATGGACGGATAAATGAAAGAATGGGAGGATGGACAGAAGGACGGACGAATACACCGAGAAACCTCCTCTCCCCCAGTGCTGGTCAAACCAGCTTGAAGCGTGGAGAGAGACACTCGTCATCTGTCAGCGCCTGCTGATAGCTCATTAAGTCCAGATTATTACGTGCTAGTTTGCATAAAGTGATTAATTGATGATTTTAACATTAATTAGATGAGCACCATATGCTCGGAGCATTGTTTCCAGCGGGACCGGCGGGGCGACGAGGCTAGCGAGCAGCTCATCCTTCCCGAATAAATAATAACCCGCCGCCAATCAAGAGCGCCGCAATTAGAGCCGTCTCATTGTGTCGGCCGCCGCTAGACGAGGCGCTGTCACTTGTACAATGGGCCCAGCGTATCTCATACAGGAGGAGTTCACGGCAGCTCCGCGAGGCCGCCCAAACGTGTCGCGCCGCTCCGTCCGAGAGGACCGACCCCCAGTCATGTTTCATTCACTGCCATTTTTCTCTCCGCACTCGCCGTGATAATCTGCTTTTGTCCGGGAGATATGATTTGAAACCGCTTTGTTGTGGAGACAATGAGGCTCATTAGAAGTGCCATTTTCACCGTGTTGGGTGTTTTTTCCCTTTCTTATAATAAACAGGCTTTTATACTCTCCCATCCAACTGACCACTGATGAGTTTTCACCCACTTGCACTGCTCTTTATTTAGTTTTGTGAGGACTAACACCTTCTAAGCAGACTCACGGACGGACTGTAGAGTCTAACTTAAGTAAACTGGGGCAGGTGGTAGCGTAGCGGTTTTCAGAAGGTTGTTGGTTCAGATTCCTGACCTGTAAAGGTACCACTGAGGTACTGCCCATGTTAGCTGCCCACTGCTCCTTCACGGAGGGATCAAATGCAGAGGTCCAGTGCATTTGATTGTGATGTGCTGTGCTGTGTTCACACTGACAAATAATCACTCACTAACGGGGCAGCAAAAAGGTGGGGGTTCCTAATAAAGTGGCCAGAGGTCACTACTTCAGAAACATTTGCTTGTTTAATATTTTCTTTCTTCCAACTCTAAGAGTAGCTGCCGTTATTGAAGTTTCTGCTGATTCTACAGCTGGCCCATATGACCTCAAATCAGCATCACGGTTTTGATTACTTTCTGATGAATGGCCCAGCCTCGGCCGCTTCTCAGCACAGCAGTGACACTGACGTGGCAGTTATTGTCCTGCTAAAACTTTCCGATCCCCGCTTCCAAGCGCTAAGGAGAAATGAGGGAAGCAGTAAGCCCTCGGTTCCCGCTCTCGCCTCCCTGCATCGGCGCTGCAATTTCCTCCCGGCACTCGGGCGGCCTGCCACCGGGCCAAATTGGACGGAATTAGAAAGGCCGGGGGTAATAGCGAATCGGCAAAAGCAATACACGGGCACAATCGGCCTGAAATGGGCCGGCGCTGCTAGACGAGACAGAAATAAACGACCTTGTCCGGGGGTTAAGCGCGACTCGGAAAACAGGGGTAAATAAACACGTTTTCCGCCCATGTCTCTCGCAGCACCTCCCATTATTATTGGGACGCCGGCAGAGCGCTAATCCGGTTGTCACTAGCGTGTTGCCGTTTAATGGGTGAAGGAGGTCGCCGACCAGACCGCTTTTTTCCGTTCTTTTTTTCTGGAGGGATGTCCAACGCCGCTGGGCTGAAAATGGGAAATTGGAGCATCAACTCGGCGTGAGTTGGTAGAGCAGATCGTGATTAATGAGGTCATTTCTGCAGAACAGCTTCACCCTAAAGTTGATGGGAGCGTTTCTGCCAATTTGCACAGATCCAAACAAATTTGCTTTCTCAGGAGTCATTACAGAGGAGGTCCTGAACCCGGCAGGAGCCATGGAGTGTGTGTGTGTTTGTGTGTTTGTATGTGTGTGTTTGTTTGTGTGTGTGTGTGTGGTTTGGGGATGAAATTCCATCACAACGGCAGGGAAATCCGATGTGTTTTCACAGCGAAAAAGCAAAAATATATCTATTGTGGCATTGATTTTAGTATACAAATAATGACTACTGTGTGTGTGTTTGTGTGTGTGTGTGTGTGGGTGTGTGTGTGTGTGTGAGTGGTGTGTTTGCTCGGGGACGTGTCCTGGCTTTATGTGCATTATGCCGGGAGATGTCCTTTAATGCCCGCTGTCGTGGTTACAGAGTCAGTCCGCACGCTGCAGGCATTACTGATGAGTGCTGTCCCGTCAAGGACGGAGCAGGACAAAAGGGCCGGTCAGCACCGAGTCCAGGTACCGAGTGAATCGCCGCCGCTCCCATTGGTTCTGCTCCCTCAGGTCTGATTCACTTTCCTGAGTGGGGTCGAGTTCTGAATTTCAGTGAGCGATTACTTGTGATTATGAACACAGCACAGCGCACAGTGCAGCACAACACAGTCTGTGAAGAGCAGTGGGCAGCTCTGTCAGCACTCGGGGGCAGTGCTTGGAGACAGTACCTTGCTCATGAGTACCTCAGTGGTACCTTTACAGGTTCGGGACTTGAACCCCAACTTGAGGCCTGTTCACTAATAGTTACACTACACATAGGTTCTTCTTGTTCTTGAGGTCTAATGGGTTCTTCTTGTTGTGTTTGGGCTCTGAGTGGTTCATCATCTTGTATTTGGGCTCTGAGTGGTTCTTCATGTTGTGTTTGATCCCTGAGTGCTTCATCATCTTGTGTTTGAGTTCTGAGTGGTTCTTTTTGTTGTCTTTGGACTCTGAGTGGTTCTTCTCGTTGCGTTTGAGCTCTGAGTGATCTTGTCTTTGGACTCTGAGTGGTTCTTCTTGTTGTGTTTGGGCTCTGAGTGGTTCTTCTTCTTGTGTTTTTAGCTCTGTTTTGTTCTTATTGTGTTTGGCCAAGTTTTGCTTGAGCTACATTCGTTCTTGTTGTGTTTGAGCTCTGATGGATTCTTTTTATGATGTTTGAGCTCTTATTGGTTCTTCTTTTTGTGTCCAAGCTCTGATTGGTTCTGCTTACGGTGAACTGTAATTGGTTCATGGTTTTGTGTGCTGATGGTATTTTCTTGGATGAACTGTTTTCCAGGTGTTTCTCTGTATGGTTCTCATTGTGTTTGAGTTCAGCTTGGTGTTTCCTGCTCTGAATTCAGTTCTGGACGCTGCCATGTTGGCTTGTTTGTTCATATTATGTTTGAGTGCTGAATTGTTGTGTTTCAGTTATGATTGGTTATTGGCACAGTGTTAGAGTTTTGATTGGATGTCCTTTTCGTGTTCACACATTGATTGTCCGTATCGAGTTGGGACTCTGAGTGATTGTTCTTGTGATTTAGCTGTGATTGATTGGCTGCATTGTGTTCGAGTGCTACTCAGTTGTTCTGAGCTTGGATTAGTTTGTTCCGAGTTCTGATTGGTCGTCCTGTTGTGTGGTCGGTTTCTGATTGGCCGGCCTCGTCGTCCTCGCGGACGCCGCGCCGATTATGGCTAATAGTGATTGGAGGTGGGGAAGAAAAGATAACAAAAACAAGCACTGGCAGGAGAGAGAGACAACCTTCGACAAAGTCACCAGAGGCGTGCTGGCCATCAGGCTGAAGCAGACTTTAAATAATGGAGCAGCACTCTGACCTTGTTACACACACACACACACACCAAACACGATGTATTCCTAATGAGCCGCTGGCTTCCACCCGTGTTGTTTAGATGTGTGGCGAAAGTGCCGCCCGGCTACGTTATAGGAGAGCGCTCCGGCCGCGCCGAGTGCACTTAGCGCACAGCGCCGCCTTTAACAGCCTCTACACACTTTTCATTTCAACAACGACAGTGCCGAACGTCTGTCAACAGGAGGGGCTTTATAGAGGGAGTTGGAAATAGACTGTGTGTGCGTGTGTGTGGTGTTTGAGCCATAAAAGGTACATTATTTAAGACCAAAGGGATTCACATTTACTGAGAGAAGTGAAGGTTTTGTTAAGGATTCAATAAAGTTGTGTGTGTGTGTGTGTGTGGTATCATTTCTCTCCCCTGCAGTGTGAAGCCGTGCATTATGAGCACATTATTCATGAGTTCATTCTGAAAGCTGATGAGAGCAATTAATCTAGTGTGTAGTGTGTGTGGTGTGTGTGTGAGAGAGTATGTGTGTGTGTGTGGTGTGTGCAGTGTGTGTGTGTGTGTGGTGTGTCTAGTGTGTGTGTGTGTGTGTGTGTGTGTGTGTGTGTGTGTGTGTGTTCCTCCTCTTGTTAGCGGCGCTAATTCCGTCCTTCACTGCTGAAAGAATGGACGTGTCAGACGGAGAGCGTTGGAGGGAGAAGTGTGAGACTGAGAGATGGAGAAGCTGCACACAGCTGAGGAGCTGAGCTTCTGGACTCGCCGCTGCTCTCTGAGTGGTCAAGAGGGCGTGTGTCTGCACCAATCAGTGAGCGGCGTGGGCTTCAGAAGGGCTCCGATTGGCCGACTGCTGCTGGCGCTTTAGTCTGAGGGGAGGTTTTAGGCTGGAGTCAGTTTAGCAGCAGCAGCTGAGGAGATTCAACTCCCTGTAGGAGCACTTAGTACACACACACACACACACATACGTACACACACGTACACACGCACGCACACACACACGCACGCACTCACGCACACATACACACGCACACCATCTCCCATGACATTCCTGCCAAAACTACACTTTTTGGATTCCTGATTTTGACCAGAATTTATTTATTCTTTCCTTCTTCGCTCTCTTTTTCTTTCTTTCTTTCTTTCTTTCTTCTCTCTTCTTTCTTTCTTCTTTTTCTTTCTTTCTTTCTTTCTTTCTTTCTCCTTTTCTTTCTTTCTTTCTTTCTTTCTTTCTTTCTCCTTTTCTTTCTTTCTTTCTTTCTTTCTTTCTTTCTTTCTTTCTTTCTTTCTCTTTTTCTCACCCTTTTTCCTTCTTTCCCTCCTACTCACTATTATTTACTCACTCTTTGTCATTTTTTTTCTCCCACTTCTTCCTTTCTTTGTCTTTCTTTAGTTCTTTGTACTTTTCTTTCTCTGTTTAAAGAAACAGCTTGTGGGTTCTCCTCCATCATTCTCACCCCACCTCTCTCTCTCTCTCTCCCTCTCTCTCTCTATCTCTCTCTGGTTGTTATTCAGGGCCGAGGCCTCTTTAGATGACGTGTTACATTAGTGCTGTTTCAGCAATTAGAGTTAAAGAGAGAGATGTAGAGAGGAAGAGAGAGCGAGAGAGAGAGAGAGGAAGAGGAGTGACCTCAAATCCACATCTGAACCGGAATCTTTGATGTCTTTGATATGAAGCCCCACAGAGCAGTCCAGCGAGAGCCACACTGGACGTAGAGTTTTACACTCGTTTGATGTGCAATAACCTTGTCTGTTTATGCCCGTCTGACACACCCGCCCCACGGGGACCAACACACACCTGCTGCCTCACCCTCTCTTCCTCCTCCACCATCAAGCCCTTCATTGCGCAAAGAAACCAGTGTGTCTGCTGAAAAGTGGCCCCCAGCTTTGGTCAGTGGGGGGTGGTCAGCCTCATCACGAGCAGAGCTTAGTGCTGCGCTGGACTAGGGTTAGTCTGGTAGACTGAGATGCTTTATTCTCTCTGGAACTCCTCCACACACACACACACGAGTCACCGCGTGGTTCTTCCTCTTTCTCTCCCCCGCGTTCAGCCACTGCAGAGTGAGTGTGATGAGTCAGCCATCGTTGTGGTGAGAGATCAGTGTGGCCAGCTCATACACACACACACACACACACACACACGGTGAGTCAAACCACGGGTCACACGTGTAGAAGGTATACACCAGCGCTGTGGAGGACACTCTAACACACACCGTGGTGCGGGCAAGTTCACGCCGAAAACACTGATGTAGCACATTGCTCTTAAACAGACGTTTCTCCACTGCTGCTGACCGTTAGGAATGAGACTCTCACAGAGCTGGAATGGACCAGCGTCTCCACACCTCCCTCAGCTCTGTCCATCCTCAGTGCCGCACGCGTCCTTTTTGTGCTGCGTGTCAGGTGAAGTCTAGTCCCGGGCTTTATTACGCTGTCAGGGCGCCGTCAACGCCAGCACATAATCCGCAGCTGGACTCCGCGTCTACCTGCGGTGGTGTCTTGTTCACAGGACGTTTCTCAGTTTGCAGTGAGGGCTGATGGGAAAATAGTACCAATGAACAAAGAGTTAACACTGCACGGTAGAGGAAAAGGAAAAGCAGGAACTCATTTGTTAGTGCACGACTTCTACTGCACATTTTGGTTTAATGCTGTAGTAATCAACCCCAACTGCCAAAGTTACAGAGCTGTAACACACACACACACACACACACAAATACACACCTGTATGATTTGCCACTGCGTACCAGGCAGAGCCGTCTCTGTAAATCCCTTCATTTATTTGAAATTAAAAATTGCTGCAACTTTATCCCTTCTTCATTTGGACTTTGTTGTCTTGAGGCTTAGCGAGTGTGTGTGTGTGTGTGTGTGTGCGCGAGTGTGTGTGCATGTGTGTGCGTGTGTGTGTGCTGAGATATTCCCCTCATAATCACAGTCTCTCTCTTCTGTAAAGAGAATTGCAGAAAGTCGGGAAATAACTGAAGTGATGACGGCTCCTGCGTATTCTGGATAGAGGGGGGACGGGTGGAAGGATGTGGAATTCGTGTGGTTCCTGGTAAACACCTCTGCCAAAATATTCATAAGAAATATTTCTGTAAATAACTAAGGATTTAGCAGCTGAAACGTTGGATTTTGTCAACGATTTTAGGACCAATTCCTAGCCATTTTATTAGGGACGCACGATATGGGAATTATTGGGAAGATCCCATATCCGATATTTTTCATGCTTAAATCTGCCATGTACAACAATTGCGTCATCAAATATCAGCTGAAAATATTGGCAAATCTATTTACCGGTCCGACGCTGATTAAAAACAACAAAACAATTATCGCCAGACTCCGATACGATTGCGATGTCACCGTGCATCCCTACGTTTCTTTATTAAGACCTTAAGTAAAATGATTTCAGACTTCTAAGATTTGACCGTGCCATGATTTAGAGACTGGAGTTTGATTTCCGGTGGACTGTACAGCCTTGACCTTTCCATCAAGTCCATTCCACATCAGCTCGGTGAGGTTAAAGGTCAGGTGGCGGTGTAGGTCATGTCATCTTTCATCTTCTCCCAACATCTTCATTTCAGAACTACAGCTTGGG
This sequence comes from Distichodus sexfasciatus, assembly GCA_032718565.1. NCBI lineage: Eukaryota > Metazoa > Chordata > Actinopteri > Characiformes > Distichodontidae > Distichodus > Distichodus sexfasciatus. The sequence continues at coordinate 86,362 of JAVGVS010000681.1, read as the reverse complement.
GTTGTAGCTTCGTTTCGCCGCTTGAAGTTGGACCCCGAGTGTGACGTGACGAAGTTCTCCTGAACTTACCATATTGTGATACATATCGTCATCGGGACATGAAACGACGTATCGGGATGTGAGATTATGGCCGTATCGCACAGCTCTAGTCTGAGATAGCGGATACGTTTAGATTTAGGGCTAGAGTTAGGGCTGGTTTTAGTATTTGGGGTTAGAGGTGGTCCCAGGTGGTGGTTAAGATGGACGGAGAATATTTGATTTAGTTTTCCCCATATGTAACACAACTTCCTGCACCTCGTTAGTCTTCCACGTTTCCTCAACAAATAGCCATGAATAATGAAAAATGAGTCATGATTAATTACGCGCTGCCAGCTCCAGCTCCAGCTCCAGCGCGGTAAGCCCCCCACCCCCCTCACTGTAACGCCACATTACTAATAGAGTTAGGCTCGCCTTCGTTTACAACGTCACGCCGAGCAGATTCGGCCGAGCATTTACGCCTCGATGGAGATCTTTAGCCGCGACGTTGCAACACTCAGCTTTAACACACAGCCATTTATCAAGTTCGTCTCGAGACGTTTAGCTAATTGGACAGGAAGCTGTTGTGAGAGAGACGGCGAGGGCAGAGAGAGAGGCGTTTGAGTGTTTTTGCGGCGCTGCCTGAGCTGCAGACGGGATGACCGATGGGGTTCGGGGACACGGAGAGTTTTGGGGTGCCGAGCGACACGGCAGGGTGGTGACAAGCGAGGACGAGCATTGTCTTTAGCCGTGTTTAAGGTGCTGGATTTCCGCTGACAAATCAATAGTTCAGTATTAAAATTGACATTAAAAATAAAGCCGCAAGAGGCAATGGATGGCGCAGTTAATCTTGAGGCTGGGTTTAGTGTTTGAGACTGTCGTGTGGCTAGCGGTTGACAGGCTTTTAGATCAGCTGTGTTGTTAGTTGGTATTGTTAGTCTTGGGTTTAGGGTTGTGGGGAGTAGTGAATAAGGTTTAAGTTTAGGAGTCAAGTTTTTCAAGGCTAAGTTTAGGGGTGGCTCGTGGTTAAGATTAGGCTCTGTGTTAGGAGTCAAGGTGGAGTTATAGTGGTTAAGCTTAGAGTTGGTCTCAGGTTGGGATGGGGTGAGATTTAGAGTTTGATTTCATAGTTAAGCTTGAGACTGGGGTTAGATTTAAAGTAGAGTTTAAGGGTGGATTACGGTTAGAGTTGGGGTCAGAGATATTGTTTAAGGGTGGAGGAAGTGGTTAAGATTGGCTTTAGCGCTAGTTAGTCAGGGTTAGAGTTGAGGTTAAAGACAGCAGTTAGGGTTAGTTTTGGGTTCAGGTTTCAGGGTTAAGTTGAAGTCGAGTTCAGTGTAAGGATTAAATTTTAGGCTACGTTCACACTGCCATGCTGAAGTGACTTAAATCGGATTTTTTGCCTTAATGTGACACAGATCTGATCTTTTCAGGGCTGTGTGGACACGCAAATCTGTTTTTTTCAAATGGGATTTGTGTGACTTTCGTATGTGGTACTAAATCTCATACGTATCCGATTCACGGTCATGCGACCTGAATGTGAACGCTCAGATCGGAATTCATGTGGCTTTTTGCTTATACGCATGAGCTGACATCATCAGCCTGCACCGGCAGCGCGGGAAGGTAAAAATGGATAACAGAAAAAGCTGGCCGCCTGACTTTTTCAGCTCATGTACAGCTGATTCACTGTTTGTCGTCCTCCAGAGCAAAGTGCGATACATGCGTGAGCTACTAACGCCTCCATTTTTAATGCCATGAGTCGTCCCACAGATATGACGGTTTTTGTTGTTGGTGACGCAGTTGACCCGTGTAAAAACGTATCCATGTGCGCATGTGTGATGTTTCGGAGGACCGATGTGTTCACATTACAGTCAGATACAGGTCACTTGTAGTTATGAATGTGAACCGTCAAGATAGACAAATCCGATCTGAGCCAAAAAATCGGAATGGAACGATGTGGCTGGCAGTGCGAACGTAGCCTTAGTCGTGACTTGTGTTTTTTCTCCTTTTTGTCCTACATGGCTTTAAAAACGCAATGTGTGTGATTCTTCTTGACATTTATTAGCACTGTAATGTTCTTGAAGGTCTGTTAATATGAGTTTATGAGTGTAGCCCAACTCTTCTTCTTCTTCTTCTTCATTCTAGCGTTTATCCCGCATGGCAGGGTCGGCTTTGCTGCAAAGCCGTCTCCACTTGGCGATCTTGAGGTTAGTTGATGAAGCAGCTTGTTATTTAGAACTCAGATGCTGTAGACAGTGGCTGTAAGTGAAAAATCCCTCAGTCTCACACACGTACACTGGTGTGTATTACCGCACTGGTGGAAAATGTGCATGTGTGTGTGTTTATGTGTGTGTTTAATATGGTCTCTTAGTAAATGACTGTGTATTTGAGCGTGCTCAGCTGGAAAATGAAGGTGCAGTTGAGTATAGTGAGGTAGAAAATGAGAAGGCAGCAGGGTTTAGAGAACAGCACATGAAAAACGGGGAGAGTGTATGATGGGGTCGGAGTGTGTGTGTGCGTGTGTGTGTGTGTGTATTTCAGATCAGAGTAAGGGAAGTGGATATGGAGGGGTTAGTATATGTTTGTGGATGCCGTGTGTTTGGTCTGTGTGTGTGTGTGTGTGTGTGTGTTGCGTCACTGCCACAAACGACATCAGCCTAAGTTGTCGTCATCGGCACCGCTCCGACTCCTCCCGAGCGCTCGGACCGTCCGGCTCGTCACCCGTCCGTCCTCTGTGCCCTTATAAACAGGTGATTTGTGGAGCTCTGTCCCCCGGCCACTGATAGCGCTGACGTGTGGGTGTGAGAGGGCAATAAAACAGAGCTGCTAGCTGCAGCATCAAGGACACCAAAGTCAAGCTAACTCACTCCCGTTCCCAAACTTTACCCCCGTCCACTCGCTCCATCATCAGCACACCGGCTCTCTCACCCACTCTACCTCTTTTGTGCCGTCGCTGTCCACCTCACTTTCTCCCTCAGTGTCACACTCAGGCGTTGTGTTCCATCTTCAGGAAAGTACAACGTTCCCACCCAAACGCTTCATACACGTCATGTATTTGACGCTGATTTCGTATTGGCCGATAATATCAGCTCCTCAGTTTAACGGTCAGACTCCACTATTAAGGCATCGTGTTTGAGCACTTCCTGTTACGTTTGGCTCCCTGTAAACTATCTAGAATTATATGTTGAGTTGTTCGGGGCAGTTTGTAGCGCAACGGTCAGGAGGTCAGAAGATCACCGGACAAGTAAAGGTACCGCTGAGGTGCTCACGACCAAGGTACCGTCCCCAAGCACTGCTCGATGGGCGCTGTCCGTCTTACCTGCCCACTGCTCCTTCACAGATGGGTCAAACGCACGTCACACTGGGGTACTCAGCGGTACGGCAATCAACCAGGTCCTCATGCTGACCACTTGTCATGGCAACAGCAGATTACTCACAGTTTGACCACGTTTGTGGACGCAGGCGAGTGCTTTGGGTCAACTGTGAGTCCTAAACGCACCACTGTAGGGTGATGATGCACTTGGGTAAAGTCTGAAAGGCTGTGAATGAACACACACTCGTACACACACTCGTTCCGTCCAGCTCCATCATCTGCATTATTAATGTGTAGCCTTCAGTGTGAACTGTGTGTGTTATAACAAGTGTGTGTGTGTCTGTTTATATATGACTACGCCAGCATATGTTTGTGTTAATGGGTGTAAGCGACAGCGCCGTATCACATCCACGCCTCGGGTCTCCGTTGTTTACGGACTCTCCGGTTCCCGCCGGCAACGACTCCCACCTCGCCTGATAATTAACAATGTCGTCATGGCGACCCGCATTAACACAAGCAGTTATGCGCATTAATGTCCGCACATAATATAATAAGACGTTCCGGCGGCGGATCAGATTAATGTGCAGCCTGTTTATGCCAAGCATAACTGAATTAATATATCAATGTAGTTTGATGTATCGTAATGACAGGTGCACAGTAAGTAAGTACATTTACTTGAGTACTGTAGTTAAGTAGAGTTTTTGAGGATCTGTACTTCACTTGAGTAGTATTTTATTTGGAAACTTATGACTTCCACTTCACCACATTTTAAAGACAAATACTGTACTTTTACTTCACTACATTTCTATCAAGGTTCTCGTTACTCGTCACTTTCAAACCTGTGGATAAAGTGGATGTTATTCCCCCTTTTCTAAAAGGTGATTGGTTGTCTGGCAGGTGACAGTCTGTCAGTAATCAGTAGGGTCACATCACGCCTCTAGACTGGCACTATAAAACCAGGTTCAGACAGTTCTGCTGTTCTTCTGTCATGATTAAAACACTGTTGCTGTTGGAAAGTCATGAAGCTAGAGGTGTAGAGCTGGTTTTAAGCAGGTTGGAATGTTGATGTTATCTTCTGAGCAGGCTGCATTTACAGCTCCTCCTGATTAACATACACATATGTGTGAACACACTGCCAGAGCTGTGTCAGAACACTACCGTGCTGTTTTGTGGGGGTGTGTAGTCTTACAATTAATTAATGAAATAAACTAATGACTGGTTTTATTTGTTAGTTCAGGTTGTGTTTTGTTCTGTAACATTCTACCAGTTCCTCCTTCTACAGCTTCTACAAGGCATTAGGCGTTATAAGTGTTGTGGTAGTAATGCAACAATGCCGTGAAAGAAGATGCACTTTTTTTTTAAATAAGTGCTTCGGTACTTTAACTTAAGTAAAAATCTGACTGTACGACTTTCACTTGTATTGCAGTAACATTTGACTAGTGGCACCTGTACTTTCACTTAAGTAATGAAGTTAGCTACTTTGCCCACCTCTGACGGTTACACCCCTACTAATGACTAGTTTGATAACAATTAATCTGGAACCTGTTCTCCCTGAAATTCACACCTTCAACCGTACTGATCCCGAGCGTCCAGCTCAATCTTGTCTATGTTATTTATTACACTTACTACACCAAGAAATATCCTTAAAATTATTGAAGACATAAAGGAGTCCTGACACACACTGTCTTCATCAGTTCTTGATGAGAACAAAGCCCAGATTCCAGCTCCACGTATTAAAGGCCAGCAGGTAAACCACTCACAGCGTTACAAAATGAGTGCATTTACCCAGCGACAAGGACAAACCACATTAAAATCTCTTCATTTAACCTTGCTGGTGGACCGTCCTGCAGAACAGCGCCTGTGTGTAGCTCACGTGCCGCGCCGGTGCAGCTCAGACCATCAGGGTCTTCCCATTCAGGGTCTTAGAAAGCCTTAGAATTTTTGGAAATTTTACCCTGGACCTCTTTACAGACCGAGTTGGATTGTCTAACTATCAGACGGTGGATGTTTTAGAAAACAACTCACGTTGACCAGAGCAAGCGAAAAGAACCGCGTCTGCGTCGAAATATTGGAGGAATGTACGTCCTTAAGAAGATTTAGACTAGAGGTCGACCGATACAGCTTTTCAGGGCTGATATCGGTACCGATTATGGCTAGTTAACAGGCTCGATAACCGTGGGTGGGGGTGCTGAGAATGACGACAACGCTTTAGCGTTGACATCCCCGTGTTGACGTGTAGCCAACCAGAGACTGTTGTGGGCGGGAGATTAAATGAAGCAGTGGAGTGGAGAGCAAACGGCGCAGAGCGAAGAGACGGCAGTGGAGCCACAGTAGCGCAGCTTGTAGTTACTTAATATCGCTGATGGTATTGGTGAAAATTAAGCGCAGGTACCGCTGACCGCCGACCCTTAATTCAAGCATTCAGCTACAGGGCATTGCTGTACTCTTTTGGGCGTTACATGCCGGGGTCACGGCCAGCCGTTAATCTAAAACACAAGCGTTGGCCGGATCGATGAGGAATCTTGAATGAAATGGAAGTGAGCCCTTGTGAATGGGAATGGAACGGAAGCGGGGAAACGTTCCCAATCGCGGCAAGTTTCACGTCTTTATTACGCGATCCGGGATGAATAATGCATGGAGATGGAGAAGGGAGATGCGGGAGGCCACGAGGATTGTGTTGTGTGTGTGTGTGTGTGTGTGTGCTGGGAGCTGCTTCATGTTTCAGCTCTGATAGCGTGATAAAAATGTTTCCTCATTAAGAGTTTGTGCATGTTTGGGCTTTGAAGAGGTTATCTTCTTGCACGTGTGTGTGTGTGTGTGTGTGTGTGTGTGCGCGCTCCAGCTGCTGGCTTTATCTCTCACAGAATTGCTTCAGTCCAACCAGGACAACATGCATACTCACACACAATCACAAACACACACACACACACTCACAGTTTGCCCTTTGTGAGTCCACAATGCCAGTCATTAGCTCCGTCCCATCAGGCCTTTGAAAAGGTCACCAGTGGCCTGTCCTGTTAGCCTCGATTACGCCCTTTAGCTCCGCACCACGCTAACGAAGAAGCGACTCGTTAGCGCCGTGGCTAAATTCTGTCCCCTGACCCTGGATCAGCTCCTCCTCCCCTCTCGCAGCACAGCGACTCAGGGTTGGGGTCAGACTTCGCTGGTCTCGGGTCAGTTAGATCGCTCGCTTGCGTCGTGTAAGACGTTTGAGCCAAAAACTAAAAACTAAATCTTCCTCTAAAGAGGGAATTTTTCTGTTGACTTCACACACACACACAGAGCAGTGCAAAAAGCCTTCACGCAAAGGTCAGCGGCGGCTCTTCTGCAATTAGAAGCTTGGTTTCATGGTGAAGGGGAGCGAGAGAGAAGGTCAGAGAGCTTAATGGAAAGGTGACGTCGACTCTGACACTGTCTCCTCTTCTTCCTCCTCCTCCTCCGGGACACGGTGACCTCCATCAGCAGGTTAACACGGCCCGAGACGCCTCGCGCCAGGATCGTACGGGTCATTCTTATTCACATATTACTTTGTAAGTCTTAAACTGTGCTAGTGATGCAGTTCATAACAGGCAGGACTGTGGATTGTCCCATTGTGATTCCTCATGTTAGTTCTGGAATCGAATCCACAGTTCCGGGTAAATTGAGAACACGCGCCGAAGCTTTAGAATCGTTTGCCCCCTTTTCACTGCCCTGGTGCCGGATCCTAATTTGAAGCTAGTGCTACGTGGTTTGACTGATAAAAATCGGAATCAAGAATTAACTCCAAAATCAGCTCCAAAAAATCAGTACCAAAATCAGCTCCAAAATGATCTCTCTCAAAAATCAGCTCTAAAAAATCAGCTCCAAAATGATCTCTCACAAAAATCAGCTCAAAAAATCAGCTCCAAAATGATCTCTCACAAAAATCAGCTCAAAAAAATCAGCTCCAAAATGATATCTCACAAAAATCAGCTCTAAAAAAAACGAAGAAGACGAGACGGTCATGAAAATTCTGTTGGTCAGACTGGGGGTCCCTCGAGACCCTAAAACAACACTGTTCAGCCCAAGTTGCTCCCGGGAGGCTTCCTGCGTAATTACAACGTTACTTTAAGAATTCACATGAAACCACATTCTGTTAGGGTTAGTTGTTGTTCTCTAACGGGTAAGACGAGTTTCTATCACCGTGATGAAAGCCCGAAAACGTATCTCAACCAGCCTTCAGCACAAGGAGCCCATTGTGTACAGATTTTGGGATTCTCCGTTTGAAAAGGAGCTTAAACATAAACACCATGCATCAGGCCGTCAGTTAGCAAGGCGTCAGAGACAGACTAATTAAGACTAAGCCCAGAGAACACACTGCGTTTTCACTCGGCATTAGCAGTGGAATTAGATTAGCATAAAGACATGTTTCAGCCAAATGTGAGGATCTGAGCGGTGGTGGTGCTGGTGGCGAGACACTTGCCTGTGGACCGAGAGGTTCAAATCCGACACTTTGGCGCTACCACCACTGGGACTCTCAGCGAGACCCTTCACCCTCACAGAGATTCTCCTTGTAGTTATGAGGTACTGCAGTTCTGACACAGCACTGAATAATATTCTGTTGATATTACAGTCCTTATTAGAGTAATAAAAGTAGGCGGTTGCGAGTGCTGAAGGTAACACGAGTGAAGTTGGAGCTCATAACCTGCTGCTTACTGCTCATTAAAGCCTGGAGTTAAATACATGAAGTTACAGCTCCGGCAGACGGACGTTTACTAATTATGACACACATCTCCTTCTTATTCTTCACCGCACACTCACTGCCCAGAACAAGAGATTTCATGTGGAGCTCGTGTGTGTTTGCTTTTCTCTGTGTACACACACACACACACCCCTCTGTGCGTGTGTGTGTGTGTGTGTGTGTCTCTCGGGGGAAAGCTTTTAGAGATGACCTTCCTAGATTGATAGTGAAACTCATGGTTACAAACAGCATATCTGTATTTCTCTCGTTCTGTCTCCTCTCTCTCCCTACACACACACACACACACACACACACGCACACACACACACACGGGCCTAGTAATATAAAACATCAAAGGCTGATAGGAACAGATCTCTCTCTCTCTCTCTCTCTCTGCTCTTAAACCTATGCAAATAAAATATCCACACTAAAGCAACTTCTCTCATCTCTCTCTCTCTCTCTCTCTCTATATATATACACACACACACAGATGATAGTGAAAGTGCCAGGAGACAATAGAGAGAGAAAGAGAGGATGAATATGTAAGCTCTGTCATCGTGCCTAGAATTCAACACACACACATTTCTATTATGATCCTACTGTGAGTCCTGCGATGATTCATATTGCATCAGGTCAAACTGATTTCATTCCGGGCACACAGATCTTTTCTCTGCCTCTGTGTGTGCGTGTTTGTGTGTGTGCGTGTGTGTGTGTGTGTGTGCGTGCGTGCGTGTGTGTGTGGAGTTCTTTGCACCTGCGTCTACCTCAGAGGCCGTGCAACATGATCCCTCATATCATCGGTGATGAAAAATCATCTTTAACTTCTCATCAACACACACACACACACACACACGGGGGAGTGAAACAGAAGACCAATTAATAGCTACATTCATCTCCAGCTCTTTGTAGCTACAGCAGAAACACACACACACACAGACCCACGACAACAGCCAAGGTAAATTAGCATGTTTTCAAACTTGATGATGAGTGACGTGAGAATGTTGTGTAGGTCTGCATCCCCTCCATTAGAAGGCCGAGCGAACAACCCTGAGCGTAATTGACCAAAGAAGTGACACGCTTGTTTAAAGCAGTTTAAATAAGAACTACGTGAATGTAGGACCATCGCTGGCTATTAAAGGAGCGTTACTCCGAACAGTGACGTTACACTGTACTCTAACTGGAGCATGTCGGATTGGTGGAGAGTGTGGAATGGAGTGTGTGATAGAGAGAAAATGAGATGGAGGGAAGAGAGAGACATTGAAATGGAGGGAGACGAGAGAGAGAGAGGTTGGAGACAGAGAGATGAAAAAGGAGGAAAAGCCAAAAATTAGAGAGGAAGAAATGGAACAGGAGGAAGACAGACATGAGGAAAAAGAGAGAACGTGAGATTGAGATGGAGGGAGAGATACAAAAATGTGAGAGAGGGAGAGAGACGCTCTGATCTGATCTGCTAACACTGACTGATGGTTTGGGTGACAACCGGAGACAGACCCACTTCATCTCTGTCGTTCTCCGCCAGTAAAAGAAAGGGAGAGGAAGACAGACAGAGAGAGAAGCCAGAGATGATTAAGACGGGAGTGAGTGTCCGGGGCGAGTGTTTGTTCTCTTGTTGCATAGCGGATCTGAAGGGAAGCGTCTGCCGCGTCTCCAGCCGGCCTGATTTCCCGTCGGGACGCGGGACTCGTTTAATCTGAGAATGCAACGCCGCCGGCGTCCCTCTCTCCCCCCTCTCTCTCTCTGTAACCTCGCATTATGGTGAGTGTTGAGTTGAAGTCTTCATAAGGCAAAACCAAGTTTGTGGATCACATCCAGATTCTCTGACCCTCGTAACTCACTTTTACTGTAACAACGAGCTGTGTCCCATCGTCAGCAGCATCAGTATCATCACCAGCAGCTTCATCCTCAGCTTCACCACCTTCATCATTAACATCAGTAGCATCAGCAGCAGCAGCAACAGCAGCATCATCTGCAGCATTACCGTCATCAGCATCAGCATCACAATCATGAGCATCGTGGTCAGCGTCATCATCAATACCATCAGCATCATCAACACCGTCATCACCACCAGCATCAGCATCACAATCATCGGCATCATGGTCAGCATCAGCACCAGCATCGTCATCAATACCATCAGCATCATCAACACCATCATCACCACCAGCATCACAATCATGGTCAGCATCAGCACCAGCATCATCATCAATACCATCAGCATCATCAACACCATCATCACCACCAGCATCAGTGTCACAATCATCAGCATCATGGTCAGCATCAGCACCAGCGTCGTCAGCATCATCATCAATACCATCAGCATCATCAACCATCAACATCAGCATCACAGTCATCATCAGCAGCAGCAGCATCAACAGCAGCCACAGAATCATCATCTGCATCATCATACGCATCATCGTCAGCATTATCATCCTCAGCATCACAATCATGAGCATCATGGTCAGCATCAGCATCGTCAGCAGCATCATCAACACCATCAACATCAGCAGCAGCAACATCATCATCAGAAGCAGTAGCATCTTCATCAATCAGCATCATCATCATCAGTAGCATCAGCATCGTCAGTCAGCATCATCATCAGTAGCATCATGAGCATCACTGTTTTCATCAGCGTCATCATCATATTTTACAGTAATTTGGTAAAGTTGGGGACGGTTACGTTTAGGTGAAAGACACATTTGACGGTGATTCTCCATTAAAGGAAGACTTCCAAAAGCAAGGCGTTTACTCACACACTGCTGTTAATGAGACACACGTTTTCACGCCGTCCCACTAGCGGCTCCGTACCTGCATCATTTAGCACATCTCCACCCTGTCGTTAGTGCCCCCGGGGGGCGTCTGCGTCGGCTAGCTCATAGCTGCTGCTACGCTTTGGCTAAATTAGCATGAGATCGGGTGGAATTTCCACTTTTGAGGCCACGCTGCTGGAGAAATCAAACGGTTATTAGGGTTTTCTCTGAGGGACGTGCGTTATTTCCTAACTTTGCCGGCTTTATGCGCGAGTGTGACCCAGCCTCTTAAGAGCTTAGAGACTTTTAAGTTTCGCATGCCGGATTAGCGTTCGCTCGGCTGGTTATGACACGTCGCGGTCACGCCACCGCCCGCCGCGGCGCCACGTTCGCGCGGGAGTCGTGCCGATTCCGCTTCCTCTGCAGTGAGGGGGGGTGGTGGACGGTTTGCATTAAGGACATAAGTAAAAGCATGTCGGTCACACAGCCTCGCTCGTCCAAAAGCAAACGCATCCGTAACCTTAGCAGAACCTCCGCTAACGTTAACGCTAACGTTAGACGCACCCTCAAGACGAGCACTGTGTTGTGGTCAGACTTTACGCCCCTGCTGTTGGATATGCGGTCGGTCATCAATAAGTTATTTATTAGCAGCGTAAGTGCATGTTGGACTCGAGTGATGTCATGATGCTTTTCTTCTTAAAGAGTAGCATCTTCTCAAGAAAAATAATCCTAAGTCCTTAATCGACCCCAGAATGTTTTTGACTCGATGCCTACACGCTTTTACGGCAGCCGCGTTCAACAAGCCGACCGCAGTGAATGAAGCTGGGGCGGCCGATCTGATAGCGAGTAGACACGCAAATAGACAGGCGGTAAAGTCGAGCGGCAGAGGAGGAGGAGTAGATGAAGACGATTTGGCTGCAATCTCTGCTTTGCAGGTGTGTGTGTGTATTTTTGTAGTTTGATATTACCTGCACATGCTCAGACCCAAGCGCCCCACCGGTGCCAAATAATTTGCAGTTTGATAGCAGCCTCTCAAATGCTAAAATCTAGTCTTTCTGAAGTGCACACACACACACACACGACACGCACACATAGAGCCACCCACCAGCCGGATCAGTCCTGCTGTCAACACCAGGATTCACACGCTTCCATCGATGCAGGGTGCTGTCATACAAGCACAGCGAGAGGTAAAATCAACTCTGGAACTCCTGAGTTCCGAACTAACGCTCTGGCTTCTGCAGATTCCACTAGTTTGAGAAGGTACGAGCGGTAAAAGTTAGCGCCGGGGAGTGCTGCGGCAGGTCAGGTTTGTACAGCGTTATTGCACAATTAGTTTAGTCTCCTGGGGTTTGGTGGAACGATGCTTTACGTGGAAGTGATTAAGCAGACGCTCTTATCCAGTAGGAATGAAGAGTTTACACATCTCCAGAGGAAAACCAGGATCACTAACGTGCTCAAACATCCCAAAACGTTAAGAGCTCAGACTCTGGTTGGGTTCCGGGTCAGCCCAAAGAGCGTGGGATTTATTCAGTGCTGACAGGAAGACGATCCGACTTGTTCCTCCAGTGCAACGTCTTTACGTGAGTTCAGCTCGGCTGTGATCAAAGAAACCAAGTCCACAGATTAGCTCTGCTGGTATAAATCCTGCAGCTCTTCTGACACCGCTCCAACCTCGTGCAATCGCAGGAATCACTTCCCCAGCTACAGTAGTGTGTGGGCTCTACTGAGGTCTAGAACCTGCCCTAAAGACCCTACAGAACCCAGAGAGAAAAAATCAGGTTCTAAGAGGAGCCACAAAGACGATTTAGGCAGGACTCGAACCCACGACCTCCTGGTCCAGACACGAGCGTCGTGTCCACTCAGCCAGTCTTTGTTGGAGACAGAAGAGACAAGCTAACGTTGGTGGGTTCGAGTCCCCCACCTCCTTACTCCAGCACTACCAGCAACTACTTTACTTTAGACTGTATTTCATTACGAGATCTTCGAGTTGGTAGCGTGACGGTTAGGGAGTTCACCCCGGGATCGGGAGGTCGCCGGTTCTGACACGTTCCCAATCGTAACCCTTGAAACAGAGGACGCGGACTCTTTAATGCTTTTAAACACAAACATAAAACACACAAACAACTCGGACACGGGCTCGCGCCGGTCGGCTCGGTCTCCCTTCAGTTCGTAGGAGAAACGCCGCTAGAAAACAGACCCACACTCCAGCGAGTTGCTCACACTGGTCAGCTCAGCCTCTCTGCAGTTCGTAGATGAGTTCACTTGGAAGCGAACCCACACTCCGGCGAGTAACCACGACTTAATGGTAACTCGGGCGGGAAAAGCCAAGCGAGGCGCGGGTGATTAGTTTTTTCCCGCCTGAGTTACGGACGACGCGCCAACGCTCTGGTGGAGATGCTGCCGTTCGCCGAGTCGAGACAAATACGCAGCGTAAGATTCGGTCTCTGCGGCGGTCCCGTGTGAGGTTTTTGGGGGACCGTTATATTTTGAATAATTTGTCCCATCGAATGGCATGAATTATTCAGTTTACGGAGGGAGGGAGGGAGGGAGAGTCAATTATGCTTTGTGAATTATTAAAATGATGGTTATCAGTGATACAGTGGCAAGAAACGGATTCTGCAGCTCATATTTCCCCTGCGTGTAGCGCCGCCATCTTTTATGCATCGCGGCAAAGCGTGTAATCGGCGTAGCGCTGCCTTTTCCTCCGCACACACACACACACAGCTGGCGTTGGTTGCGACTGTGCTTTCAGGTGGAGGGTTTGAAGGCTTCCACAAAGTCTCTTTTAAATGCAGAGAAGGCTACAGAAGTGCCGAGTGTGTGTGTGTGTGTGTGTGTGTGTGTGTGGCAAATCTAGCTGAAGTGTTGTCAGGAAGACATTTGAAACCCTCTGAGGGAGGTGTAATGTGCTAAGACTAAGAGAAAGTCGTTTGCTTAAAACCTTCTGAAAGGCTGCAGGGTGCCTCACACACACACACACACACACACACACCTCCAGCTCTCAGCAAGCAGCCTGTCCAGCGGAAAGCCTCTTGCAGAAAAGTAACCTCTAAGTCTGAGTGAGGAAGCAGACACCCACCTCACACACACAGACACGCAAACATACATGTACATGTGCACACATACACACAGCTCCCGCAGCTCGCAGCAAGCAGCTTGTCCACAAAAAAGCACACACACACACACACCCTACTGTAGATGTCAGCTTGAGGTTGTGGAAGTGAGAAAGAGGAAGAAAGACTCGACGAAGACTTCAAACTATATTTTACCTTATCATAGTGAAATGTGCTTTCTTAAAAAAGTGATTTATTTTGGTCTGTCTGCCGTGTGTGTGTGTGTGTGTGTGTTCCGGTTGAAGTGTCAGAAAAATACTTTAAAACCTTCCAGGATTACGTGGAAACTGGGTTGTTTGTTTAAAGCTGAAATCCTCTGAGGTGCCCCCCCCACACACACACACACACTTTTTGGGAACAGTGCTTGGGGACGGTACCTTGCTCATTAGTACCTCAGTGGTACCTTTACTGGTCCGGCGACCTTCTGAACATGGGGTCAACTGCCCTGTTACACTGTAGTCATGTGAGAGTCGGGCGGCAGGCGTGGCTTCGGGGCTTTGTTTGAGAGGGATGAGAGAACAAGGAGACGGAGAGAAGAGAGGGAACGTGAGAAGAAAAGAGTTGAAGAGGTGACAATGGAGAGAATTTGGGGTGGGAAAGAAGTTCAAAAAATCAAGAGGGTGGAGAAGAGAGAGAAAGAGGAGGAGGAGGGACGAGAGAGAAGTAGAAGAGAGCGAGAGAGTGAGAAAAAAGAGGAGGAGGGACGGAGGGGGGGAGAGGAAGAAAGTGAGAAAAGGTTATAGAAAATGAGAGAAAAGGGGGACGGAGGAGAGAGAAAGAGAGCGAGGGATGTGGAGGAAACGGAGAGTGAGAGATGAAGAGAGAGCAGGAAAAGAGAGACAGGGAGTGAGGTTGAGAAAACGGGGAGCGATAGAGGGAATAAGAGACAGCATGCGGAGTGAGGGAGGAGAAGCGGTGTAGTGAATCAAGGCGATATGAATCAGCGCTCTGCTGTACACGTGATCACAGCTCCGTCTGGCCTTTACGCTCAACGCCGCCGCTCCAGCGCTACCTGCCTCCTCTATCACAACGCTGACATTTCCCGCTGTTTCCCCCCAAAATGTCACCAGGCCGACGCTAGCGCGGAAACCGACGCTCCCGCCTCAAATCACAGCCTGCGCCAGCGCTCGCGCCACACTAACGCCCGTCTAGCAGCTTACTCGTCTTTCTGACCAGCCTACGTGCAAGTTAGTGGCCAGGTCTGACATTCCACATTGAGGAAAACATATATGTACAGTATGTAATCTTTCTCACGCCAAGCTCGTCGTCCTCCTCCTCCTCCTTCTTCCTCTTTTAGTATCGATCGGCAGGTGAGTCCTGAATGCACAGTAGTATTGGAGTCGTATCGCAGTCGGACGATAATTGTTTTAGTAAGTCATCGATATCAGAGCAATGCTACGATTTGACCGATATTTTCTGCCGATATTTGATGACGTATTTGTCGTACGTGGGACAGGTAGCGCTTGTGCCAGGCGTGTCCAAAGTCCGAGGTGGGCGCCCGGACCGCGCCTTGTGCCTTAAAATGTCTGGTGTTATTCTGAGCACACAGTGGAACGTCTCGTGCTCAAAGTAGATTGCGTGTTGGTCTCACTAAGAGAATGTGAGCTCACAGATGGGCTGTGTTCCAATCCGCGTGCTGCTGCACTTAATAGTACGGTAGGTAGGGCACTCTAATCATACTTTACTAAGTGGTAGTGTGGGGTTGTAGCTTAACGGCTCTCTACGCACTAGGTAGTGCACATGGAGTCACACGTGACTTAGTACATCACGTAGGGAAGGAAGCGACTTTTTCTTCAAATGTTGTGCACTACGCTGGCGATCTTCTGCCCTCGCTCCACTGTGGCGCTATTTTTGTGCCAAAATTCTGAGCGTGCAGTGGAACTTTGGCGAGCGAATTCTTTACGCACGCAACTCGCTCTCAGCTCAACTCTTTGGGGCCTCGGACTCCCCCTGGTGGAGAGGAAGTGCACTCCGCTGATTTCCTACCAAGCTAACCGTCCTCGCGGATGAAGTCCTGAAGGATTCCAGCTCTAAAGCCTAATATGCTGCAGCTTGGATGTATTTCTCTCCAACCTCCATTAACTTTCCCTTCATTTCAAACCCAAGTACCACGAGGTAAATGCCATTAAATGGAACAACCGCACCGCCGCCACTGCTGCCGCCGCCGCCGCCGACCCTCGGCAAAAACAAAGCGGCGAAATGAAAAAATGTAGAAAGAGGCGGAAAATCACCTTGAAGATAACGCCGTCTTATTTTTTTTTTAAAGAAGTTGTGCTTCTTAAAATAAATCCAATTAGGAAGCGTTTGATGACTCCTAACGTGGGGCCCCTCGGAGGCCGGCCGCGAGAGACGGGGACGTTAGAGCGCTTTCAAAGCCAGTCGAGACACGGCCCAACGTGAGCGTTGATTAGGACTTCAGAGGGAGAGTAATCCCGGACTTCTCGGCTTGTAGGTAACGCAAAAGCACATCACAGCTCCGACTTGAAGCGCGGCGCGATAATTCGGCCTCAAAGCTGGCGTTTGATTTTGTGACCCCTGCGAAGGGTTTGAGAAGTTTGTGGATCACGTCTGATCTGAGCCTAGATCAGATTTTATGTCTGATGTAATCGTGAGGCGTTGCTCTCTTCAACCGTCATAGGTAAGAGGACAGAGGGGGGGCAGGGGGGTGTGAGTTTATTTGACATATTTTCACATAGGGAACGTTCCATCAGGGTAGAATAGTTTCCATTAGGTAAAGCCTGAAACTCCAGTACAGTTCTACCTCACCTTACGTCGTGGTTCCAGAACATTTGACCTTCCCCCAAGAAGCGTGTTCGGGTCCCTGGTGGGAGTGAGACATCTGTAGATCTCCAGCAGGATGGGCCTTTTTTGAGATTGTTGTTGTGGCCTAAAATCTGATTTTGCGGCAGCTTTTCGCAAAAAATTGCGATGAAGGTTGCTGTGTTTTTAGCCGTTTCCTTGCAATAAAGTTGCGGGAGCAAGTTTGCGATTTTGTTCCCCTTTATAATGGTTCTTTAACAATGGATTAAAATGAAGGGAACAAAAGCACTATTATTTTTATTAACCATTAATCGTTTGGTTATTTTTGAAGGCAAACGTGAGGTGTTTTTATCACACGTTTCCCGCGTCTTCTAAACGGAACAAGGAAGTGAGTTCGCTGACGTGCGGCTCAACGTTTAGCGGGAACCGGCAGTGATTGGTGAAAAAACGAATTTGCGGGAATTGGTTGAATTTGCGTTAATAGTTGCCATCGCAAGATTGCAAAATCCTGAAGGGTCTGCTTAACTACGTTCCCTCACAACCCACTAGGAATTAGTGAAATTCCAGTAGGAATCCATTAAATCAGGTCGAACTCTCAGACATGAGAGTTGAGGAAGTGTCTGTTTTAAACCTAAAACTAAACCATGATCACATTAATTAACCACTTCCCCGTAGACACTATGCTTTAAAAGAGGAACCACTACGACCTCCGTCTCGCTCTTTTCCATTTCCGCTCGCCTGCGAGAACTGACGCTACATGAAATGACTGTTGAAAGCCGAGACTCTGCGGCGCAGCCCGAGACTGTGAGGATCCACTCGGGGAAGTGCAGCCGTGTGGGAGATTATCCTTTTAGAAATTAAGCCGGATCTTTCGGAAGCCGTGAGACGTAAAGGGAGACGGAACAGGCGGACATCAGCGGGTTTCCTCTGCTGCTTTTTTTAGCACGGTGGATCTGTACCGAGGTCCAAATTTTCTGACTTGTGACGTTGTGGTACTCAAGCCTGACCGAAGACAGTGCGCCAAAATCACAAGGAAGAAGCTTGGACATCATGGTACACATATATAAACGGGAAAACGCATGCTGAGATTTGCACAGACGAAGATGGGAAATCTGAAATTCATTCACTCACAAAATATTTGAAACGAGCAGTTTCCCTTCAATTACTTCTTTCCATCACAATCCGCAAGCATGAGCCCTTTTAAAGGACCCTCGAAATCCTCGAAGCGAGCGCAAGACAAACACTTAATAAGTAAAAGCTCTGCAGAATCCCACTACCCACGTCACTAACAGATGTTTGCCCTCCCCACAAAACACGCCAAGCCAAGCTCTATCTGTCAGCCGCTCCTTCTGAGCAAGACGTCTGATCTAAGATCAGACCCGACCGGTCCCCTGGGTAATAATATTCATAAGACGGAGGGAAAGACTAATCCCGCTTCACCGCTCCCAAGTGGAAGGAGACCGTGTGAAGCTTTACACACACACAGATGAAAACGCCTCATGAATCACAGCCACCGGATTCATTGGGAATCTCGCTCTCAGTAAGACGAGAAATCAGCTTACGTGCTTAAAAAAACACTAAAAAATCGGATATATATCTCTCGTTTAATGTGTTTCCTTGCCGCTGCATCGCTTGTCGTTAGTTTGTCGTAAGTGTGACATTGGTGCGCTTCACGTAAGAGCAGATCTAAACACGTCTAAGCTGGACACTCTATTAGGAACCCCGTCCTTGTTGGTGTCCAGGTAGATTCTCCTCTCGTCAGGTGGTCGCACGTCCAGCTTGAGTTAGTCCTCCGCTGGACCGCTTCTTGCCTGAACATTTACTGTAGCAGTGATAAAAAATATTCACTGGATTTTTGTTACCCTAAAACGTTACCCTACTTTATAATTTACTCAGCTATAAACACATTTGACGCAAAAATTGATCATTTATCAGTATAATAATATGTTAGTATCGTGATAATCATTTGCGGTCCTATCGTCCATCCCTGTGCGAACTCAGAACCCTTTAGCACAACTTTTTAAGGATGTATGGATCATTTCTGGAGCAGGAAATACAGTTCCCAAATCAGCTTTAAAGTCAAATTTGGGCTCGCCCCACTTCTTCACCGTCTATTAAACTCAAGCCCATATTAACCCCTTATTTATTTATTTATTCATATTTTACACCACATCCAAGCCGCAGTGTGTTAGCCGACACGCGCTCCCATTACTTTTGCTATTTCACACCGGCAGGATTTCCCAATCTGACAGGCGCGCAACTCCTCCAGGAGGCTCATGAATAAAAATGAGGCCATTAACGTGTTTTAAAGTTGGCGTTGTGCATGCGCGCGGTCTAATCATTACCATGCAAACGAGGCGAGCCCGCGTTGGTAAATGGGGAGAACGGGAGAGCGCTTGGCTCTACAGATACGCTCCGCCTCCTGTTAGGGACGTCAGGTATGCCGCGCCAAATGTTTTATGTTCCAAAAGCTTTGGGGAAGTCAGCGCCAGTGGCGGAAGATGCAGATGCGGAAATTTTACAACGTCCGAAGGCAGGGATTTATCTTTCGGCCCACCTGCGCTGCTAACGCTAAGGGCTAACGTCATGTGGCATGAGCGGCACCACGTTCACCTTTTACTTTCGTTCGTTTGAGCGCATTAGCCTTAATGGAGCTCAAATAGACTTTGGAGGGAGGAATCCTTGAGATTTTGAGCGTTCTGAAGCTGTTTCTGCTGGCTAACCTACAGTAAGGAGTGGAAAAATGTGATTTGAAAAATGAAAAATAATATATAATCGTTTAACAGAAAATTTATTGCCTACGTTTGTTTTCGTTTCCAAATTTGCTTCTAATTACACCCCTGCCTTCTTGCCCCCTTCCCTTTTATCCCTTCGTCTGGATTGATTTTGGTTTAGCAGGCTTCAGCCCTCGGTCTGCGGACGCTCAGGGAACCGACGAGAGGTTTAGAGAGAGTTTAATTGGATTTCCCATAAAAAGGAGATAAACGCCTGATAGATGGAGGAAGATAGCGCAGGCCTTGTTGATTCAGGACGGGAATTATCTGATCATGGAGTAAACGTCTCACTCTGTTCTCTCTCTACCCGCCCACCCACCCCCCCTTTATCTTTAACTGATTTCAGACCAGTTCTGGCCTTTTTTCTTCAATTACAAAAGTTCTGCGGAGGGTTCGGACCGAGGCTGAACCGAGACCAGCCTCAATAATTCACCGACTACAACAGCACAAACCTCCATGTGAGCGTTCAGTCAACGCGACAAAGTCGTCTCCTGACTGTGATGTATTTTTTATAAGCCTTACGGAGGAGTTGACTAAAGCGACAGGATTCCGCTGCATCTGTGGAGAATTCCTGACCTGCTTTATGTCTGCGTGGGGGTGTGTGTGTGTATGTGTGTGTGTGGGTGGGCGTGTGTGTGTGTGTGTGTGTGTAAAACGATTTTGACAGCAAAGTGTGTAGACGTGCCATGCCGATACTTGGGCTAACAGCACCTACGCTGAGCTCCTGTGGACACAGACTGACCTGAGATCAGTCTTGACTATAACCACTTGCAGGATAGTGAATTTAGAGCACACACACACACACACACACACACACACATCTGCCGTCGCAACACACACGAAGGAATGAGCAGATGAGTAAAGACAATGAGCTAAAGTGAGATCTAAGGAAGACACCCCCCCCCCGTTATGTAGCAGAGGAAAGGATTTCAGAGGTGAGGGAGAGCGGCCATGTTGGATAAACAGATCCGCTCCCATGGCTGGTGCGGAGAAGAGCGTCGGCCTTTCATGTGTGTTTACAGTAGCGGACAGCCATCACTCAGCCAAACCAAACAGCCCTTTTAGTAGCAGAGGGAGAGAGAGAGAGTGGTATCTTCTTCCACATCAAAGCTCTAATGAATCACAGAACACACTCTCCACCCTCCTCTCGCCTGAGCCGCCCAGCGTTCCTGAGAGCTCTTCAAAGAGCCCAGAGTGTCTGGATTATCACAGTAGCGCCCGCCGGTATTTAACCGCTGTTTCAGGGCTGAATTTGACGGATGGCATTCCGACGGCTCGACGCGGAATTCCGATTCCAGGATTGTTGGTGTAGGGCCAAAGGAGTGACGCAAAATGGCGAAATAATGAAATAACGCAGAGAGGGAAAACTCGGCACACGACTGAGCAGGCGGTGCTTCTCAAAAACAACCGAGGAACAGGGAAAGCTGCAACTTTCAGCTTATTTAGACCATTTCTGTGGCTTGTCCTCGTCGAGTGAGTTTGTCGCTGCGGTTCCCGTTTTCTGTTTTGTGGCTTCTGTCTTGGTTATTAGGGGGCTTTTCAGGGGGCGGCTTTGCCGTCTGTCTCTGCGCAGAGCTCTCTGGAAGCCCTCCATTAAAGCAGGCAGGACTGAGCAGTGGAGGAGGGACACACACACACACACAGCTCTCTTCACACACAACATCCTGTAACAAATGACACTCCTGGGCCTCAATCAGTTGGTGCTCTCCCACACAGGACCACCCTCAACCTGAACTGTAATCCACTCAGAGAGAGAGAGAGAGGATGGGGGGGGCGGCTGTATATAAAGCAGAGGAAGGAGAGTCTTCCTCTTCAACGTGTGGGTGCCGGCTCCTCGTCACTCCTCTACAGAAGGCCACGAAGGTCGGAATAATCACATCGCCGCAGGGCAAAAACTCTGTTGTATGCAAATGCCTGGAAACACAGTGCAACAGTAGAAGTCATTAGAAAAGAGACAAATGAAAAGGACCTAATGCAGCCCCTTGATGCACTCCGTCTGTAAAAGAACCACAACAGCTTTTCCTCTAAGACTTGTGTTTGGAAACTGCACCGCAAAATTCACTTCAATTGTGCCCTCAGTCGTCTTAACAACCCCTTCTCGCGGGGTACCAAGCAGGAACCAGGCAGTGGAGCCAGAAGCATGCAAACGGCTGCACCGACTTTTAGCTTTAGCCAGTTGCGTTTCCCAAAAGCATAGTTGCTAACTACATTAGTGGTGGTCTAGTGGGTATGACGCTAGCCTCGGCACCAAGAGGTGTTGAGTTCGAATCCTATCTCTGGCACCACCCTGAGCAAGACCCTGAACCGCAAGCAGCTCCAGAGAAACTGTCCCTGAAATTAGGAAACGGAAGTCGCAGCGTCTGCAAGGCTTTGCCCCCGTGTTGCCGAGTAAAACTAAGCCGGAGAATGTGTTTTGGGGTGTTTGGCCCGAGGTCAGCCGTGATGATGGTGGTTTTACAGCTTTACAAGGTGTTTATGGCCCGTGTGATTGCCCCCTGGTGGGCCACAAGGACTTGCAACGGCCGGCGGAATGGCAGCGGGACCTGATAAGACACCAGGGCCTTGAGTTAGATCTCTCCGTGAGATACGACCTAGTGAGAGCTGCTCCGTTTCTTCTGGAACCTTTTGTGCTGCTTATTGCTACTTATGTTTGGACCGTATTTCGTATTATTTTTGTTGTGAACACTAGATGAAGTGTTGGTTTTATCGAAGATGTACAAAAGGTGTTTCAGGGACTCACCTTGAGTGTATTATTCAGAAACTATTTTTGTTGCAGATGCATTTGACATTTGAAATCTCCTCCAATAGCCACAAACTTTTGTATTAACAGCGTCCTTCAGTTTTTAATTTAGAATTCTCTGTGAGGGAACACAAGGCCTGTTTTTTTCTGTTTTCCGCAATGGGAAAGATACAAACGTTTTTCATAAACGCCAGATTTACACAGAAAACTTGGCTAATCCCACTTGGCTAAACAGTGAGATTACGTTATTTCTTAAAGGGACAGCGCAAACCCTGTCTTCCTTAACGAATTAAACACCCACGTTTCAATTTGGACGTAAAAACCAACTGACGTGAAGTCGTCTCGACGCAAAACCCCTGCCAGGCTTGGGGAGAGCAATTTGGCGCTAGGCCCGGCCTAAACACACCAGAGACAGCTGGCCTTTGTTCGGCGCTCCCCCGTCACCTGTCACAGGCATTTAGGGATCGGCATCAAACGGAAAAAAGGGTCGACTCGTGCCGGCTGGTGGAGAAAGCGAGCGCCTCGCCGATCTGAAGAGAAGAAAGACAGGGAAAAGAACATCTCTCTCCTCAGATCAATAAAACACAGGCCCTTTGTTGCACTCGTTTCCCCGCCTCCCTCAAAGGAGCCGTAAAGACGGGTTTCCAGCAGACAAAAGGCGTTCTGCTCGGCGTTAGCGGAGGCGTATCTCGCTTCATTATCCCGCTCTACAGGCACGCGGGGAGACTCGCGGCTGATGAGAAGAAGGGAGGAAGGGCCTTTCATGTGACCCGCCACGCTAGGCACGCACCTACACGCCGCGCTTTTTTTTACTCCAATGTTATCTCTTAATTGAATTTCTCCTCTCGGCGCGAGGCCGTAGAGCGCCGGGGCGCCGTCGCCCTCGATACTGAGACGGCATCTCCATTCTCAGCTTTACTCTAACAGCCGGAGGCCATATCTCGCGGGGCGGAAACGACTTGCCGTCATGCTAGTGTAAATGTTGCAGTCGATCTTTGTACGTATTGTCTGGTTTTTCTAGCAAAATAAATGAGAGGTGGCTGAACATTTTTGCTGAACGTACTGCACTTTAACCACGTGATGTGTAGAATTTATTAGCGTGACAGAGTCTCACCTTTTTTATTTCTGAATGTTCGTGAGCAACTCTTTTTCCACCTCCAAACTGACTCACCTCCAGCTGATGCTTAGTGTGGACATGAACTCTATCACACACTTTTATTTAAGACGGATGATCTAATAAAGCATCCTCTTTTAGCAGTAAGACGCCACATCTTCTGCCCTTTCTCCTCTCCGTTCTGAGCTGGAATCAGCTCCATGTTGGTGTTACTGTAGATCCTCTCTTAGGCCAGGCGTAGTCATCGCCGCCTCCTGGTTTTTGAGAAGGACGATTAGATACGATGAGTTCTTATCATCAGCCTTGCACTTCCTTACCAAGCGTTTGTTCGTGTTGTTTGCCTTTAAGAGGTGTGTGTGTGTGTGAGAGAGAGAGAGAGAGAGAGAGCTTTTCCTCCATATTTTCCTTAGTCAAGCTCTTGTCTGCCTTTCTGCTTTTGATCCTGTACGTCTCTCTCTCTCTGTGTGAAGGTCACGTCTGAAAGCTTTCCCTGGTCTTGATAAGGTTAAAGCCAGTCACTCTGTAGCCCTGTGACGCACACATCAGAGTGTGTGTACTTATTTATGTGTGTGTGTGAGAGCGATGTAAGTTCGATGCCTTCACTCCATTAGCGAACTCACTAGAGACTCTGCATGATGTTGATGAAACTTTCAGGCTAATTTAATAGAAACTAGGGATGCACCGATCCGACTGTTTCAGTTCCGATACCGATGCCGATACTCAGGTTTTAGATTCCGGCCCGAGGTCATTTTCACCGTCTCATGCTGACCTCCCAACGCCGGCGCTGTAGACATCGCTGTAGACATGAGATATTTAGAATAGGGATTGAACACTATCATGAGCGACACACTCACAGCAGCTTCCCTCACCCTCGCCACTCTCCGGCCGGCCGGCCGGCGTCTGGGGTTGTCATACATAAAGTACGAGTGCGATCGATGCCGGAGCTGGTGAGAATATGTCAGCCGGAGCATTTTTCACGGCTGATAATGATTAGTTGTCACGGTCGAGGTTTTGGAGCAATAAAAAGCATAAGAGGGAGTCTGGAGTCATTTTGTTCAGCTGTTGTTCCAGCTGTAATACTAGAGGCTAGATCGACATGGAAAACCAACTCCTTCTCTCTCTCACACACACACACACACACACACACACACACATCCCACCACTGACTCCTGTATTACCACACCTTGACCTCAGTAACCAAAGAGACCGGACCAATGCAGATTTTACACCACATGACAAATAAGTAACTCAACAAGCCACGGTGGCAGAACACCGAGAGTGTGTGTGTGTGTGTGCACTGCAAAAAATCAGTGTCAGAAAATAAGAAAAAGAAAAGGGTAATAAGAAAAAGGGTAGCAGAATCAAGCAAAATGATCTGTCAGTATAGTGAGAAAATTTATCTTGTAAAGCTCTCCTAAAACAAGAAAAAAATCTTTCCATTTTTCCATATTTTTAGCTTTAGTATTCTTAAAATAAGCAGAGTTGTCATGAATTTCTTAATTTGTAGTGGAGAGCATGAGAACCTGTCCGTTCTCTTAATTAAATTTCTTATTTCATTTTAAGAAGTTCTTATAATTAGTACATTTTTCTTAATAAGATAATTGTAGCCAATGTTTCTTAAAATTAGATTAATTATCTCACACATACAAGTCTAGTCAAGTCAGTTATTCTTAAAATAAAAAAAAAACAAGATCTATTTTTTCTTTTTAAGATTTTCTGGCTTGTTAAGATTTCATTTTTTGCAGTGTGTGTGTGGTTTCTGTAAGTTAAAGGGATTCTGAGTTATTAAAACACTAATTAATAAACAACGCAAACAACGTGTTGCCAAGCGTAATTTGAGTCATTACTGAGTCATTACCGAGTGTTCTTCTTGTTCAGCTCTGGACTTACGCTTCTGTCTCGGCCTAATGCTTTAAATAGCACTCCTTTCTTGACTTTGCTTTTGCTCTAAAACTCTCTAAAGGTTCTGTCGCAGAGTAATGTTCCCTTTACCAGCCTGTAACGGATGTGTTCGTGAATGTGCGGATATTTTCCCTGACACACACACTGATATTCTGTTCAGCATCAGGTCTTATAGTAGAATTTTATTTGTGTGGTTCATTTTTACTGACACAGTAACACAAAGCAGATTTACATGTTGCAAGCCTCGGGTCTGAGGTAACGTCTCGCTGTAGTAAATGGCTTGAAAAGAAGTAAAAACCAAAATCTTTTATGGCTCTAAAAGGGAATCTGGTGAAGCAAGGAAGACATAATCTTATCTAAGTAAACAAATGAGAACTACTGCACATTTTTACAGTGTAGCTCACAGGAGCCATTTTTCTGGTCTTTACAATACTCAACAGTGGACACATCTGTCCAGAGCCGTAAGTCACTACAAACCACACACGTCCACGAACAAGCAGGCCTTATCTTGCAGCAAAAACACCCAAATTTCTAGCCGAATGAGATAGCGAGTCTCCTGTATAGCTATTCATGGCTTATCGTCCCCTACCCTCCCGTTATATTACCCGTCTTTCACTCCCTCCCTCCCTCTGCCGCCAAACAGAGATCACACCGCATTCAGGCCCATTCTTCTCCGAAATCCCGCTCCATTCGGCACTTTATAGAGCACAGTTCAGCGCCACGCGGCTCGGCCGGGAGTCCAATTTCAGATTCCACAAAGCAGAGGTCAGCCAGTCTGGACGCCAGCGTTTTTTTTATTATTATTACAGCCTTGGCTTTAAAGACGTTTAACTAAAAAAAAGATGATGTCGGGACTCATCTGCAAGTAACGTCTGCTAGGAAAATTAATTGGACGAGAAGTGTGTCGTCGGGACCCCGCTTGCGCGAGGGTTCGCCGCTGCTCGCTGCGAGGTGCCGATAAGCCTGGTTTTTAAAGAGTCAAATATAATAGTCTCCGGCTGGGTCTGGTTCTGACACATCATAAAAATAATAAAGCGGTATTACTGTCATAACTCCGGCGTTTGCAGATAACGCTGCCAATATATTGGATTTGCGCGAGTTCGGGTTCGGGACGAGCGCGATTATCCAGTTATTTTATGGTGCATTTACGACAGCGAGGAAGACAATGCCGGAGCCAAGATTTTGACGGAAATGGGGTGTAAATTTTGTAGATGAGGAATAATTAGATTTTAAGGACCACTCTACCTAAAGACGAGACTAAAGAATTAGTGGCGTTTAATGTGCAGGGAGACAGATGGTAATGTACGTTTTAGGCATTTTTATCAGCGACTAACATTCCTTAATGACAAGGACAGTCACTCGTTACTATACTACTTGAGTAGACGTACCAAGGCATCTGATATTATCGGTACATGAAGATGGCATCGGTGAAGTTTAGAGTTTACAGCTCATTTTGGCTCGGCAGAACCACATCATGTTGTAAGATTTACTGACTGGCAGTTGGGGTAGTAAAATTGGGGTACAGTTGGTAGCGTAACGGTTAGGGAGTTGGCCCAGTGATGGGAAGGTCGCCGGTTCAAGTAAAGCTGCCACGGAGGTACTCACGAGCAAGGCACCGTTCCCCGTGCACTGCTCCCAAACAAGCTGGAGTTCCCATTGGAGAGGGAGAGGGAGGGAGAAATGAGGATGTAGGAAAGGAAAGTGGTTTCAGCACCTCGGACAGCGTTCTAAAGGACAGACCCTGAACCTCCCACTCACAACATGAAACAATACCACCTGAAAAAAGCCCATAATGCACCTCCTACGTCCTGGCGTCACTACTATCACAGACGAGCGTCACCTACATCAAACACCTCCCTCCTTATCCTTGATATTGACTGACACTAAGTGTTCCGCTCGTCGACAGTCATGGTTTCATTATTCCGTAATTAATTCCGCGTCTTCTGCTTGTTACATCCTTCAAAAAGTGGACAAAACACATTCCAACATCTCGTTATTGGGATGATGATAAAATGTGAGAAATTGGAGTGAGAGGAACGGGTTTTATAACTGCTGTCTGTATAGATTTTACACACACACACGCACACGTACACTTTTCCCCCGTATGAGTCACTTTAATGTATTTCCTGCAGAAGTTGGGCTGGGATGTCTTTGTTAGATTAACGAGCCGCTGGGCTGGGTTCTGACTGCAGGCGCTCTGACCTTTTACACTCACATTGTAATTAAGGGTTTTCATGTAAAGCCTTTTGATTCTGCCGTGTCTATTTTCAGCTGAATTCTCCGAAGACGACCCTGATTGTAACACGGCTCCAGCAGACAGTCACATCCGTGGAAAAAACTAGACTTGTACCTCCTCGTGTTAAGGTTAGATTCTGAACTTAGCAGCCTGAGTTGGATTAAAGCCGGGTGCTGGCAGCAGAATCTAGAATCAGATTAGACGTGGCTGCTGGAATTAGGCTAAACCTAGGTGTTGGGATTAGGATCTAGGATTAGATTAAGGTTAGGTCTTAGAATTAGGGTGTAGGACAAGCTTAATAATGGTCATTGTTAGGTGTTTGGAATTCAGTTGATGGTACATTAAAGTTAGGTTTTTGGGCAAACTTTTTGACCTCCTTATGCTTCTTGTTGAACAGTTTGTCATATTTTTGTTGTTTGCTTGTTTGTTGTTTAGCAGTGAGATAATCCCAAGCATGGCAAATTAGCTTAGATATGTCTCTATTCACTTTCCCATTTCTTCTCAGGCTTCCCAGATGGTGCTGAATGTGATGATTCACCCGAACAGTAGAACGTTTCTGTGTTGTGTTTGTGAGGAGAACGTTGATGTGTGTTTGTGTTGGTAAACAGAAGCTCTGGCAATGCTTCATCTTACATAAGCACCATAACTACACTATCGAATGAATAGTAACCACACATTCTGTCTCGCTCTCTCTCTCTGAACACTCCACATACAGATCTCCCAAAACTGCAGGTGGAAAGTTCAGCGTCAGACCCAGAGCCACGTCGTCCCTCATCTCTAATGCTCTTTTCCCTCATACCCGGGAGGAAGTGACGGCGCAATCGCTCGACAATATCGCACTAAACCCGCACCTCTTTGATTGCTGTGTTTTGTCAGACCCGATAAAAAGAGACTCCCTCTCACTTACAAACACGCTGTAAACAAACAGATTTGTTCATTGAGACGAGATGATTCACTTGCAGCTTTTCTTGTCTTAAATTTCCTCTGGAGAACGCACAGCTGTCAAACAGAGGATGGATTGTGAGGAAATCGTGTCTCTTGTATGCACTTGAAACTCTGATGTTAAATCTTGTGCTGTGTGCAAACTGCAGACTGGGTTTTAGATTAGATTTGGGCTAGGTGTTAGGATTACTTCAGTACTAGGTGTAGGGATTAGTTCTGATCAAGGTTGTGTATTAGAGTTGGGATTAGGCTCATGTTGTGGTCTTGAGGTATTGAAGTTAGCATCTATGATTAGCCTCAGGTCAGGTGTTTGGTTCAGGATCTAGGGTTAGACCAAGGCTGAATATTGGGATTAGATTAAGGTTCCATGGACAATAAAGTTGACTTTGACTTTGACTTTGACTTTGACTAATATTAGGAGCTAATCTCAGATTACAGTGGTGTAAGAATGTTGTCATCATAGGCCAGACTGATGTCAGGTGTTTTAGGTTAGAGTTACACTAAAAGGTTGGCTGGTGGTGTTGTTAGGATCTAGGTTAATCAGGTTAGAGGATCTGGGATTAGATTAAGGTTCCATGCTAATATTAGGGAGCTAATCTCAGATTACAGTGGTGTAGTGTTGTCATCTGATTAGACTGATGTCAGGTAATTTTAGGATTTAGAGTTACACTAGGTTGGCGCTGTTGGTGTTAGGATCTAGAGTTAATCCAAGGTTAGGATCTGGGATTAGATTGAGTTCCATGCTAATATTAGGAGCTAATCTCAGATTACAGTGAATTGTAAGTGTTGTCATCTATGATTAGACTGATGTCAGGTGTTTTAGGATTTAGGGTTACACTAAGGTTGGGTGTTGGTGTTAGGTTAGCATCTAGAGTTAATCCAAGGGTTAGAGGATCTGGGGATTGAATTAAGGTTCCCATGCTAATATTAGGAGCTAATCTCCAGATTACAGTGGTGTAAGTGTTGTCATCTATGATTAGACTGATGTCAGGTGTTTTAGGATTTAGGGTTACACTAAGGTTTGGTGTTGGTGTTAGGTTAACATCGAGGTTAATCAAGGTTGGAGGATCTGGGGTTAGATTAGGGTTCCATGCTAATATTTAGGGCCCAATCTCAGATTACAGTGAATTGTAAGTGTTGTCATCTATGATTAGACTGATGTCAGGTGTTTTAGGATTTGGGGTTACACTAAGGTTTGAGTGTTGGTGTTAGGTTACTTTATCTAGGGTTAATCAAAGGTTGGAGGATCTGGGATTGAATTAAGGTTCCATGCTAATATTGGGCTAATCTCAGATTACAGTGGTAAGTGTTGTCATCTATGATTAGACTGATGTCAGGTGTTTTAGGTTTAGAGTTACACTAGGTTGGCTGTTGGTGTTTAGGATCTACAGAGTTAATCCAAGGTTAGAGGATCCTGGGATTAGATTAAGGTTCCATGCTAATATTAGGGCTAATCTCAGATTACAGTGGTGTAGAATGTTGTCATCTATGATTAGACTGATGTCAGGTGTTTAGGATTTAGGGTTTACACTAAGGTTGGCTGTTGGTGTTAGGATCTAGAGTTAATCCAAGGTTAGAGGATCTGGGATTAGATTAAGGTTCCATGCTAATATTAGGAGCTAATCTCAGATTACAGTGGTGTAAGTGTTGTCATCTATGAGTTAGACTGATGTCAGGTGTTTTTAGGATTTAGAGTTACACTAAGGTTGGCTGTTGGTGTTAGGATCTAGAAGTTAATCAAGGTTAGAGGATCTGGGATGAATTAAGGTTCATGCTAATATTAAGAGGAATAATCTCAGATTACAGTGGTGTAAGTGTTGTCATCTGTATTGATTAGACTGTCAGTGTTTTAGGATTTAGAGTTACACTAAGGTTGGCTGTTGGTGTTAGGATCTAGGTTAATCCAAGGTTGAGGATCTGGGATTAGATTGGGTTCCATGCTAATATTAGGAGCTAATCTCAGATTACAGTGGTGTAAGAATGTTGTCATCTATGATTAGACTGATGTCAGGTGTTTTAGGATTTAGAGTTACACTAAGGTTTGGTGTTGGTGTTAGGTTAACATCTAGGGTTAATCCAAGGTTGGAGGATCTGGGATTAGATTGGGTTCATACTAATATTAGGGCTAATCTGAAAGATTACAGTGGTGTAGAATGTTGTCATCTGTAATGATTAGACTGATGTCCAGGTGTTTTAAGTTTAGGGTTACACTAAGGTTGGGTGTTGGTGTTAGGTTAGCATCTAGGGTTATCCAAGGTTGGAGGATCTGGGATTAGATTATGTTTAGGCGTTAAGGGTGAAGGATCTGATGAGATTGTGAATAGATTAGAGCTGGTGGTTGGTTTTGTGAAATGTGAATGAATTTTAGCTGGTTTTTATTACTTTCCCGGATTCTGCAGGAACACTAATTGCTAATCATTTTACACAAATCTTAAAATGAGACTTGATCTCGGCTAATTTTACACACACACGAATGCACATTCATCTGTAATTAAACTTCATTGATACAGCAGTGCTTATTACTGAGACAACCAGGCATTACCAAATGAGGAAAAAGAGCGCTGTGGGAGAATTGTTTGTGTGTGTGTGTGTGGTCGTGTGTGCGTGTGATGCTGAAATGTATCTGCTGGGCTTCGCATCACTAGTCTAGGGGAAGCTGCTGGTTTTTATTAGCTGTAAATCTTTCAAATTTCTCGAGGTTAACCAAAAGAATTTTCCTGCTGGTCACAGCCGCTGTCAGACAGCATCACGGTGGCTAAACACTCGAGGCACGGCCCCTGATCAGTAGAAATGGGCGAGGGGTTGTTTAAAGGATTCTCTAGCGTCATATTGATCCGTTCTCAACTCTTATTTATTCTTAATAAAGCAGTGGAAACGATGCGGATGATGATAGACATGGATGAGGTTAAAAGTGTTGAGGGTCAGCTGCATCACAGCTTATCTTAGCACTTGAAATTAAAAAGATGTGTAGCTATATATATGCGCGCACACACACACACACACACAGCAGAAGAGTAGCTTTGAGGCGGAAAACACAAAGCATATTGCACCATCCATCATCCCTGTTGCTGTGCTGCTCCTCCGCCCAGCAGGTTCATCTCTGATCTGATATCCACACCTTCCCTCCACAACGCATTCTTTATAACCGTTTATATTCTTATCAGCTATTTACTGATTTTCTCCTGCGATTTGCTTGACGCCCCGTCTTTTTCCCTCATCGTACAAAGGGCTTCTCTTTGGGGAGGCCGCATTGCCCTAAAATCCTTTAAAGTCAACTTGAGAGCTGTGACGTGGAATATCTCGGTTTCAATATTTTATACATACATTTTTACTTTTATCAGGTTCCACGCCAAGTCGCCCTAAAACAGAATAAGAGTAAAGCTTGACATGATGTTTATGAGATCTTTAAATTAGGAGATTAAGTTAGAGAGGGAGAGTGTGTGTGTGTGTGTGTGTTTACGAGGGAGAGGAAAAGAGATAAAATCCTGGCACGCTTAAGAGAATTAGAGACAGTATTATTCCTGACGGATTATACTATATACAGCTGTAATGAAAGTGATGTTTAATGCTTGATGTTTGACATAATGCAAGCTGCAATTATCCCTCCGTGCTAAACACACTCAGATTTGCCGTGTGTTTGTGTGTGTGTGTGTTGGCATGCAGCGTGTACCATTAGGGATGAAATGTACTGGAAATGTGTCGGTAAAATCTGAAACACAAACATGAAGAGGAAATGCTCAGTTCAACTTAAGTTAGATTTTACATTTTTATTGTCAAGATTAAGCTCAGGAATAAGATTAGCTGGGGATTTTACTCCAACTTGTATAAATTTGACGAAAATGACTCATTTTTTAACAATTTATACTTTCTTACGTACTCAAAAACAAGTTTTCTTTACGGCTGAGACACTGAAAAACACTTCAAATAAAAAGTAAAGTTTGTCTTGAGATTTAAAGATTCTCAGAAGCTATTTCTACTCATAAGATGTCAGTATGACACAGATAACGCTAACCTTTTGTGCACAGTGATGAATGAACATCTGCTCTTATCATCAGTGTGTGGTAACTGGACAGTGAACCCTCCCAAATATTTCATAATAGAGCAGCGTGTATGTGTGTGAGAGAGAAATTGGGGAGCAGTCGGGGGTAAATTGAGGTCCGGTAAATGTTTGCCAGCTGGACAGATTATTGTGTGCTGAAAGAGCGATGAGGGATGCAGTGGCTGCTGTTGATGAAGCTTCTCTTACAGCCCTAGGGATTTACAGCTCTCCTTAACGCCGGCTCAGCTCGACTCTGCAGCACATTTCACATCCCAACGCCACGAGTCTCCATGCTGACGCTCGACACGCACTCCACTTTCTCTACGGCACAGCGTTGCTCTGAAACTACGGCTGTAGCTTTATGCTGCTGATGACGACTACGACTGTCTACTCGTCCAGCTTTTACCTCCTCTACTACAGTAACCTCTACTACTACCACTTGTTGGGATCAGGCGATGAGAGTCAGAGACGAGGCGGGTTTCTTAAGCTTCAGCAAAGTTTAACCGCAGTCGGTGTCTCTCTCCTGGATGTTCTCTCTCACACACAGTACCTTTTTATCTGCTATGTTTGGGATTGCTGAGATCCCGGAGGACAAATGGCTAGAGACAGTAAGTCTAGTGTCAACTCGACCCGAAAGGGAACATACAGAACAAAGACAGATAAAAATATGAAGAAGAAAAACCCCACCAGAAGAGCTTGAAGAGAAATACAGAAGGCACAGCAAACTTCTATCACCTAATATATTGAAGATAAACACAAAACTCCATCACAACACTGACATAAACATCACTGACACTACCAACACTAATACTGCTAGTCCTACTGACGTTAATACTGCTGCTACCTCCACTACTGACCACCTCTACTGCTGACACTGATGGTGATGTTGCTGAAGCTACTTCTACTGGACTTGCTGCTAATGCTGACATTATTACCATTACTTTCACAGTACTGTTACTACAAATACTGACATTAGTACTACTTCCTGTGCCTCTAGCACTCCTCCTACTGATACTACTGGCTATAGTGGCATTAATACTACCGCTACTACTAGAGTACTTCTACTAGTGGCACTGACGCTACGTCTAAAGGCTGAAATATACAGCACTGTGCAAAAGTTTTAGGCAGGTGTGAAAAAAGGCTGTAAACAAAGAATGCTTTCAGAATATAAATAATGATTGTTTATTTTTATCAATTTACAAAATGCATAGTGAGCGAACAAAAGAAAAATCTAAATCAAATCAATATTTGGTGTTACTGCCTTTTGCCTTCAAACCAGCATCAATTCTTATAGGTACACTTGCACAAAGTCAGGGATTTTGTAGGATTATAGTCATTATATTATTTTGTAGGATTATAGGATTATAGATCTGTGGTTAGTTCTCCAAGATGTTTGGAACAACCTACCAGCCGAGTTCCTTCAAAACCTGTGTGCAAGTGAACCTAGAAGAACTGATGCTGTTTTGAAGGCAAAGGGTGGTCACACCAAATATTGATTTGATTTAGATTTCTCTTTTCTTCATTCACTGCATTTTGTTGATTGATGAAAATAAATGATTAACACTTCCATTTTTGAAAGCATTCTTTGTTTACAGCATTTTTTCCTCACCTGCCTAAAACTTTTGCACAGTGCTGTACTCGCTGTGATCTACGTATGCGTATCCGTACACAGTTGCGTTGTTAACGTTTGCGTCCGTACTGTGCGTCGTACTCTGTAGTGTGTACTCCTTATCACCAGGGGTCAGTGTCGAGGCCGCAAAGCTAATAAATGAATGAACACCAGTATCTTAAAATCGTCATCTGTTATTCCAAACAAACATGTCTTCACTCGAAGAAGCATTAATCTTCATCGTACTGACGGCACCAGAGAAGAAAACGAAAACCGCAGAGATGGTACGTTCCACCACTTAATAGACGTGGTCAGCAACATGGAGAACTCTTTTCTCTGGTTTTGCCAGTGAGAGACACTGACGAGGAAAAACACCGGGAACATTTCCAAACATCTCCTAAAATGTGTGAGATGAATTGCTCCGTCAAATTCGCCTTCATATTGAACACAGTCAGACTCACAGTGACCCAGTTGGCAGCGTCCAGCGACTGGCTGTCACCCTGCGGTTTCACGTAACACCGCCCCCTATAAATTATTGCATCTCCGTATACATTCTGCAGATTTTTGAGTACGTGCACAAAAACCGACGCAAAGAACGCAGGATACGGATCGCGGCTTTACCTACGCACATGAGCATAGAGAGTAACGGTTATAGTATTTCAGCCTTTTCACTACTAGTACTACTGCTACTACCACTACTGACCATACTGCTGCTGACCCTTCTACTGCTTCTGTTGCCACTACTCTACTACCGGTAATGGTACTGACTCTACTACTGATCACTAATGTTACAGCAGCCGTCGGTGCTTCTGCAGCTGCTGCTACCATGGCATTTACTGCGTTCACCACCACTAGTTATTAATAATAGTGCTTTAGTCAAATCTGCGTTGAAATCAAGAGATTAATTATGACCAGAGTTTGCGCGAGTGTGTTTGTGTGTCCCTCTGTACTTCTCCTTGACCTTTGTGAAGGTGTGTGCGTTGCGTCTTGGCTGATGGAACAGGTGTGTGTGTGTGTGTGTGTGAGAGGGAGAGTTCCGGCGCGCTGACACAAGCGTATCGATCAGCGCTAAATGATAAGGTCAGGCTGAGCCAAACTTTCCTCATTGTGGTCATCACTATTCATTCCCGCCTCACCTCCATTCCGGCTTCCGTGTTTGTCCCGTTAATCAGCAGCCGTGCCGTTTCTTTAGTAATTAGGGATGCTGATGTGCCTACGGGGCCAGACTTCACCTGGAGCTTTTTGTGGCCTTCATACTTTTAGTTTAGTGCGCAGCTATGACCAGCGGAGGCAGAGCTCTACTCATTGCACCTCTGAAAGCGTTTTTTTGCCTCCCCTCTCCGATTTCTGTCTTTTATCAGAATTTGCCAGAGTCGAAGCCGGCGATCTGCGTTAATGAGAAATGCCTTTTTATTAAGCGGCGAGTTGCCGAGGCCTGACTTTAATTTCTGGTTAGGATGTTTCTGTAAGTTGCTAATTAAAGCGCGGACAGGCCAGACAGCCGGTGTTGCACAAACGGATTGGGCGGCAGGAGCCGCGTGTGTGTTACAGAGTGGTGGTAATTAGAAATGTGCTGGAGGAGAGATACCGAGGCAGGGGAAGGGGAGGGGACTGTTAGCATTAAACTCACATTTCATTCTGCAGGAGAGAGCAGCATTCAGCTGAGGAGAATATAGTAGAGGAGGTGTGTGTGAGTGTGTGTGTGCGTATATGTGTGCAGACTCATATTCACGTATACATTTTTCTGATTTGTGTGTACATACTGTATATGTGTATGTGCAGGTTCTTTTTGGTGTGTGTGTGTGTGTGTGTTAGAGGCGCTGTACCGAATCGTTCCGCAGCAGCACTGGGACTGAAGCAGAATCGCTGAGAAGCAGTTTGTCAAAATGGATTAAGAACTAATCCTTTGTTAGCAGCAGCAGCCGTGAAGAAAAAAAACCCCGTCTGATTTATGAGGACCTGCTCTCCCTCAGGTCCTTTCCCCCCCTGCCCCGCGTTTGACACACACGGACCAGCGAGTAGTGCTGAATCAGTTCCGCTCCGGCCCGGCCGGTCCAGGGGTCGATCGATGGGCGAAAGCCTTCTCCCGCTCTTTTTTTTTTTTTTTACGGTCTGGAAACACTGGCGCTCTTTCATTCGAGCGCTTCAACAAGGCGGATTTATAATCGGCGGGTGAGGGTTCACGCGGCGCGTCGTTAGGTCCCTGTTCCCACTCCGTCGGTACACGGTTTAATCAGGAGGCGGGGAAGGTTCAGGCAGCGCACGTCTTTCAGGGCCACTTCATTACGGCAGGAAGGTTTTATCAGCGCACAATTAGAAAGGTACGTCGTGTAGTGAAACGCAAAGCCAGCCTCGAGACTGTGCCGGTAAGACAAAGAGAACACTGAGTACCACAGATAATTACTCCAAAATAGTTGAGAGTGAGAAACAGCTCCAAGTTCAGGTAGATAACGATAACAGTGAGCCAGAGAGGTTAGACATGACAGGAAGTAGATTCACGGAGGAGAGCCACGTATTCCTGCTTCAGAAAGAGTATGAATAACGTTAAGAAGTAAACTTAATAGGCACCTGTTTTGCAACGCAACACTGAATAAATTTAGCGCATATTGACCTAACGAAAACCACCACACGCATCCCATCAGGAGCTCACATGAGGACGGAGACCTTCACGGCTCGGTCTGGTTTGTGCAGCGCCGCTCAGGTCAGGCTGGGAGTCGGGTCAGTGTGTGTATTTCCATATTTCCATATGTGCGTTATTGATCAAAGGCATCATGTTTTATTCAGATTCTGGGTTTAGAGCGGGAGAGCTGCAGGAGCTCAGGCCTCTTCCGCCAGAAACCATGGGACTTCACACGGCAACGCTGGACACGGCGTGTGTGTGTGTGTGTGTGTCCTTGCTGTGGGATTGTTTCCCTTCGGGTTGTCATAATATGGACTGGCTCTGCTGTGACAACCCACCAGCCGTGAAAGAGCACAAAGCCCTAGACTCACGGGGAGAGAGAGGGAGAGAGAGGGAGGGGGGAGCGTAACGTATTACTCCAAGCAGTGTGACTTCACATCGAGATGTTTCACTAAGAATATCCACTCTGCAGATAAGGTGTGTGTGTGTGCGTGTGTGTGAGTGCGCATGACTCCAGAATAAGCCATGTTAGATGTGCTGCTTGTTTGTAGAGCGGATCTCTGCCCTTGGAGAATGAAACAGGCGTTTTGTAAAGACACCCACACTTGAAATTGCACATTCAACAGGGAAATTCAGATCTCCTGAACCAACACACACACACACACACAACTCTGCATTCCGACGTGCTAATTGAGGCCGGCGTCGGTATCAAAACGAAATGCCTTTATACCTCCAAGAAAAGTGCCCCGTACACAAAGCCAGTACACCAATCACTTGTTAACAAGGTGTTGAAGTGAAAGGAGGACGCCGCTGTGCCCGCTCCTGCGAGCCTGGAGCTCTTTGGTGAAGATAGCGGATTCAGATCACGCCGCATAATCAGGAAGAATGTCTTTTTAACAACAAATTACAACAGCTCATTTGAATAAAAATCTTAGACCGGAGGCGATTATTTTCATAGTTTCTTTCGCCAAGCAAACCTGGATTACAAGCTGCATGACCCAACAACCAGTAAAATTAGGGACGAACCATATGGGAATCGTTGCCCGATGCCGATATCCGATTTATTCATGCTTATACCCGCTGATGCCCATAAAGCGTCAAGTGCGTAAAGACAAGACATTTTGCTCGACAATGTTCGATTGCACGCTCAGAATTTTGGCACAAAAATAACGTCCGACGTTTCTAACACAGCACCAAGACAAGCGGGCGTGAAAGCAGAGCGGAGCGAGGGCGGGGCGTTTCCAGCGTAGTGCGCTACATTCTATGTGCACTACCTAGTGCTTGGAGAGCCGTTAGGCTACAACGCCAGCTGTTTCCTGAGATGCGTCGTACCGTATAGACAACTATGATAAGAGCACCTTAACTACCATACTAGCAAGTGTGCCCGTACCATACTCGGAATTGTGCTGGCGAACGTTCCACTGCGTGCTCAGAATTACACAAGCCGTGGGCCGTGTAAAATCCCATCTCGGACTTTGGACATGCCTGGAACGAGCGCAACCTTTCCCATGTAAAATAAATACCTCAAATATCAATCACATATGGGGCAGATCTAAGCATCGGTCCGATTCCGATATTATCGTGCATTCCTACGTACATTTGCTCAAATAAGTAAACTTTAAAAAGCAAGAAAATCTCACCTGACACTTTTCCCAGTGTTTTTGTCCCTTTTGATTTGAGCGAGAAACATTCCCACAACATTTATTAGCGCTCCCCCGCTCTCTCTCTCTCTCTCTGTCTCTCTGTCGGCAAACCAAATATGAAATGACCTCGTTGACTGACAGCCTCGCCGTGGACATGAATAATGCATTTCTCTCTCCCCACCACCGATTCTCACAACAATTTGTTTGGAACCCGGCGAGGGTGTCGGCCCTCTTGCTGCAATTTCCCAGCTAATTACCAGTCGACGAGGGTCCGTGTGTGAACGCGGAGGGGGGAAAAAAAACTCTCTCTTCTAAGAGACGGCGAACGACAGGCGGCAGGAGGAAGAGAGAGAAAGGCGGAGGGGAGACAAAAGCCCATTCCCACGGCTCCCGGCTCTCTCGGGAACTGTAATCTTTGCCGCCGTGACGGTGGCTCTGCTTGTCAACAGCGGAAGACAAACCTGTAAAAGCCAATTAATCAGCGGCTCCTCTCAGCCGGCCGGTGTTCCGCGCGGTCAGCGCCGCCGCCGTTCTCGTCTGAATGCCCGGAGGGAGTCGGCGCTGATTACGCAGTAGCTCTGTCGCTGCGGGGAGGAGAAGGATGTTGTGGTCAGGGCCGCCTGAGGAACACTTGGACTGGACTGATTATTTGAGGGGACAGAAAAAGCATGCAGTCCACTGATAGTCCACACACTTCCAGCCTCTCCCTTCATCTAAAGCACAGCACACACACTCCGCGTTTGACCCAAACAACGGTAGAAATTAAGAGCGTCTGCTGAAATGCAGTGAACGTAGCACCAGCGTATATTGGGCCGGGGAACCGTGTTTGGGGACCTTTGTTTATGAGTACCTCAGTGGTACCTTATGGACCTGACGGACCTCCGATCAACTCCCTAACTGTTACAGCGCCACTTACTCCTTGTGAGACCACTTCCTGTTGAAGGCACAAGCTCTTATCCGCTACATGTTAGCGCTAACAGCAAGCGCTCGTGGATGTACACGGCTAGCACCGTCGCTAGCATTAGCACGGCAGCCAAATCGCGGCAAATCACAGCAGTTCCCGGCTGGTTAGCGGCGGTAAAAGAGCAGTCACGCAGCCGGCGCTGAATGATTTACAGCGTGCCAGTCTCAGAGCAGCTGGAGTAGGTGAATCTCATCCAACAGCATGGTTAATAGATGAAAGCGGGGGGAGCGTTAAAAATACTCGCGATTGTCAATTATTGAACGCCCCGCTCTCTTGCTTTAGCCACCTGTTTCGCCGACTTTTTCTTCCGCCTTACCAGCCTCGGTTCTTTCCGCTCTCCGCTTTTTCTCGTACAGAAGCTCGGCCCCGATCTCCCGCGTTTCTCCAATCTGACGCTGCGGATTTAGCCGCTTTTTTTCACGGCTTTGTACCAGAAGTGCTGAGGTCACACTATGAAACCGGTTAAAAGAAATTTCACGCGGTGGAAGCAGGGGAGAATTTGGCCAGGGTTGATTCGTGTCTGCCCCGTTCACAAGAACCCCGCTCGACAGTGGATGGACGCCGCACTGGAGAAACGGCTTGTAGTTTTGCTCCAAACCTTTTCTGGGGGGCTCTTAGCTCAGACTAGTGACGAATTATCATCTGCTAATCACAGAGACGTTTACCAGTCATCCAGCGTTACCTGTTCTGTCCAGTTCTGTTCTTGTTCCTGGAGTACGCCATGTGAAAAACCAAACACAACACCACCATTTTTTAGAGGGTCTGTGAAGCTTCTTTCAGATTATGTGCTCGTACCAGGCCACAAAAGCTGTTAATCTGTACTTAATTACATAATAGTGCTTGTGCAACTGTTACATTTGGACGACCGCTACAAAAACCTTACTGTAAACCAACCGCAGTGCAGCGGAGGCTGAACGTCTGTCGTTAAATCAACCCCAAAGCTCCACTGCTCTTTAACTGTGGAGTAAAAATCTTCAGGTTGAATGGGCAGGTGTGGTCAGTAGGAATCTTGTAGATCTGTGTGGTAACTAGTATGTGTTTTACTTTGTGTGAGTGGACGTTTGAAGCTCTTTACTTTGTATAGATCACAGCTTGTGGCTAAAGAGCTGTTTACTGCGTTGGTGAAGGTGTGACTTCTCGCAGCTCATCGGCGCTTCCAGGAGCGTTTATCTCTCGTTAGTGAAAGAGATGCTTGCTGATGTGGATTATCGAACGGACAGCGCTCAGGGCCGGGAGGGTTCTTCAGAGTTGGTGAGCTCCTCCACTGGTACAC
Source organism: Distichodus sexfasciatus (assembly GCA_032718565.1). Classification (NCBI taxonomy): domain Eukaryota; kingdom Metazoa; phylum Chordata; class Actinopteri; order Characiformes; family Distichodontidae; genus Distichodus; species Distichodus sexfasciatus. The sequence continues at coordinate 45,862 of JAVGVS010000681.1, read as the reverse complement.
ACTGCCCCCTAGTGGACGAGAGAGAGAGAGAGCGAGAGAGAGAGAGAGAGAAACGATGCAGGAGTTGCAAGTGGAAAATATTTGGTATAGTTCGTTGACGCCTGCTGACCCGTGTGCACCCGTGTGCGAGGACTGGATGTCGCCAACTGAATGTTCCCCTAGTTCTTATGGTGGGAAGCTGTTTTTATGCGTTTGATTTGAGTGAGTGAATATTTGTCGTTGTGAACGCACCACACCACAGCACGTAGTGCACCATAACCAAATGTGACCCATTTGAAGCATCTGTGAAAGAGCAGTGGGCAAGTTTTTGGCAGCGCTGGGAAGCTTGGTGACGGTACTTTGCTCGCGGATCCCTTTGATCTGTATTGTTATAATACTTACAATCAGACTATTTCTGTAGCTAACGAGGTTTAGGACAAAATAATTGACGGATTATCAGCCTGGGGGGCGTTTCCCGAAAGCATTGTTGCTAACGTCAGCGGCTAAACTAGTCTACCTTAGCAATTAACATAGTGTTGCTAACATACTTAGCAATACGTTAGCAACTGTGCTTTTGTGAAACGCCCCCTGGACTGTTATTGCTGTTGATTGTTGGCATTTTTATCGTTTTGAGACGTGGTAATTAAACTGAAATGCGCTGCTTTGGCTCAGAAGCAGCCACTTCTCTCAGTTTGAAGTTAGACACTGTTGCTTGTCTTATTTGGCTAAAAATGTGTGTGATTTTTGGAGGAAGATGAGACCTGGCGTGTATCGTGTGTGCGTCTCTTTCTGTGTTTACTCTGTGCTCCTCATCTTCTGAGCCTCGGTGGTTGCCATGGTTAGTGAGGAGGTGGTGCTGTCAGTCACACATCACAGCGTGAGCAGCATCCACCGTGTGAGCTGTTTTACAGCCTCTTCTACTCAGAGGGCGGCTCTATAAGGGTCTGTTACCCTCTAGAGCTCCTCAATTCTGGCTTTCTTTCTTAGCTGTTGCTGACTCCAAATTCCAGGCCAGTCCACTGGTCAGGTGCCAGTCCATGTTTTTGTGCTTGGTCCAGACATCAGAGACTAACACTTCACTGCTTTTTCCATGGTACATTTACAGCGTTTGTCTAATGCTCTGATGCTGAGTGATGAGAGACCCTGATGACAGTTATACCACCTCTACGGAAACTCCTCTAGCTTCCTGTAGAATCCTACATCAAAATCAGATGCTTAACACTCGCCTTCGGGGGGTGAAATGGAGCAGCACCTCGCCACGTATCATCGCTGATCAAGCAGTGGCTCCCCGATCGTCCTCAAGCAGCATCTTGACCCTCGTTACCTTCTCAGTCCTGCTCCTCAGTAGTGGAAGCCACCTCCCCCAGCTGGCAGAACTCCCTCACTTTCCCCTCGGCGCTCCTCCAGGCGCTTTCTCCTCACGTGACGTTTGAAGACTGCAAGGGTGTCAGCAGTTCATTACGCCACGGAAGAGCAGGACTGAGAAGAGTCGTGATGCGTACTTAAATTAGTTTGCGGTACCAATCGTACCAAACAGGAACCGAGAGCCAGAAGTGTTGATGGTCGGGAGAGACAGAGATGTGGGGACTGTGCTTCTTTGCTGCCGTCTCTCTCTCTCCTGTGTGTTATCATCTGCAGGCATCAGAAGCATTTCCCAAACTTTCCTGGTTTTTTTTTCCACATATTTTTGCTCTGGCAGGTTTCACTCTTCCGCTGTGTTTCATCACTCTTTTGTCGTGCACAACTGCAGCGCATCAAACAGTGTCAGAATCAGACCTGCCCGCTTTCACAGCTGCATATTAAGGTGGAAAATGGTGAAAGATTTTCCACACAAACTGAACGACAAAGTGCCGTACCACCCCGTACCAGACCACGCAGTGCCTTTAGCGCAGGGTGGAGAAGGACCGTGTCAGACTCTGTTTTCTGGGGGGGGCTTTTACTAGCAGGGAAAAGAAGTGCACTCTGCTGTGTGTGTGTGTGTGTGTGTGTGTGTGGTTTCTATTGTTACCTGCTCAGAAGTGTTGAGAGGGGCATTTCACGCTCTGATCTCTCCCCTCTCCGTATTCCAGGGGTGAAATTGCCTGAGCCTTTAGTCCCTTAGAGAGGTGAGGCTCCGTGACAGAGTGTTTGAAGCCGAAGGCTGACCAGACTTGTGCTCGGGCCGACTCTGACCCTTCATACCACACCGTCTCCAAGACTGTGTCATCGATTTCTGCAGCCGGAGCCAGCTTTTCAAACATGCGTAACACGTGATCCGAACTGTACTACAGTGTTCAGCTGTAGCGGTATCTATCTGTCTATCCGTCCATTCGTCCATCCATCTATCTGTCTGTCCATTTATCACTTTATCCATCTGTCCAGCCATCCCTCTGCCTGTCCGTCCATCTTGTCAGTGTTTCTGCTGTCTTCACGTATTTGATGTTTTGGTCAGTCTGGTGTGTGCTGCTGCTGCTGTGTTTGTGTTGTTGTTGGAACAGTGAGCAGGTGGAGCTGCAGTGTAGGAGTTGCTAATGGCGTGTGTGTTTCCGCGGTGTGTGTGTTGGGAAACGAGAGCTGCCAGCTGCTTGTTCGGCGTCTCCCGTGTGCATCTAGAGCGGCGTGTACCTGGTGCTTCAAGCCGCGGGCGCTGTATTATAGCGTATAAAGGTGGAGTCTCCTCCGTGTCTATAACGGCACTGGGAGCCGGTAGCTTTGGCAGGAGGCTGGTGCCAGCTGGTGTGATGCCAGCGTTCGGCAGCACGGGGTTGGATCGAGCTCTCAACACCACCGTGATACATGATCAGACTGTTGAGCAAAATAGGGTTTTATGACTGATACCGATGTAGATGATCAAAGATGATCAGACCCTCTTACCCACAGCTACTCGCGTTTCCTGATGGTCTCCCTGGAGCAACTTGGGGTTAAGGGTCTTGCTCAGAGACCAACAGAGTTTTTAGACGCCGTCTGCAATCCGATCCCCAAATCTAACAGTCACCGTCGCAGGAGTTTAGCCGCTTAACCTGCTGTACCACCTCCTCCCTGAAGTAGTGAGTCCTCACCGAGTTTAATGCACTTTGAAAATAAATATCCTCACTGTCGAACGAAATTGCAGTGTTGCCCTCTAGTGGTGCAGAGGAACATAATACGACACCATTACCTGGTGAACACTGAAATATCACTTCATCAAATTCACTCGTATCGGCTGATAATATCCACACAACGATTTATCACTGGCTCTTTGACAGTAAATGGCTAAGATCTTTTGTGATTGTCGATCTCTTGCTGCCGTGCTGTCACACACACACACACAAACACACACACATACACACAGGTCAGGAAATGAGTGCTGGTGGTAACGTGGAGGTGTAGCGTAATCCCACAGGACATGACATCATGGCCCTGGTTTAGTCTGGAGCCCTGGGGGCCACTCAGATACGGTTACAGATGTGACTTGTGGTGCGCCACACACACACACACACACACACACACATCAAAGCAGAGAGGGAGAGAGAGAGAAATTACAGTGTAGAAGACGGCTGTTTGATCCACTGTTTGATATTTACTCTCCTGAGGAGGTTGGGTCCAGTCTCACATCCGAAGCGCTGACCTCCTGCTGCTCTGAGCTCTAATACTCCTGCTGACTGCTCCACTTCACCCTCTCTCTCTCTCTCTTTCTCAATCTCAATCTCTACCATCTCATTTTCTCTCTCACTTTCTTTTCTCATGTGGTATCACATTTTACTCCTGTTATATTTATACTTTCTTTTCTCCTTCTCTAGATCTCTTTCCATCTCTCTCTCTTTCCCTCTCTTCCCTCATCCCTCTCGCTCCCCGTCCATCTCTCTTCTTTCTCATCTTAGCACATGTATGTTAATCTCTGCTCGCTGACACACTCGGAGTGGGAGCCCGTGATGGAGAAACGAGACGTAAAACACAGAGACGCTGGAGATTGTACAGGATGCTACTGAGAGTGATTTCACTGAATTTCATCTGAACAAAGCAGCTGGAAATCCAGCCGTTACACCAAACCCCAGAGCTCACCCGATGATGCACAAGAGACCAAAGCTCCATCCTCATGCTGTCGCTCATGTGTCATGAATCTGTTATTCCAATCGGGATAAACTCAGAAACATCACTAAACACCAGTTCAGACCTGAGCTTTACAAATCAGTTCTGCTTTTAGACTTCAGGAGGCTCGGAGGTGGATTCGGCTCTGCCCAGATTCTAAAAACAGTGATGGAAAAGGACATTTCTGTCTTCTACTTGATCTCAGCGTACTAGTTTAAGGCTGATGGTGGGTCAGAACCCAGTCTAATCACAGCGCTTCCTTTCTGAATTGCAAGTGTTCTTACTGATGTTCGAGAGGCTTTAGTGAGGAAACACAATGGGCAGATTTGCAGTGCAGGGGTCTACCGCTTGATGGATGGGGCCCAACGTGGATGCAATAAAAAGCATTTATCATACTCATAAAATTCACGTTATTTATCTTTCTCTCTCTCTGTAAGCACTGTCCCCCGTTCCGGTGGTGGCGCCCTGACCAGCCGTGATGGATCCTCGCTCCCCTACGAGTGGAAGAGGTAATGGGGTGGACCCACTGCTGAGAGAAAAGGCCAGTAAGAAAACAGAACACACACACACACACAAGCCTGCAGCTCATCCCATAAGCCCCTCGATATGGCCACGTCCCTCGTGTCTGAGCTCTTGCCCTCATGTCTGGACGCGTTCTGAAAGCAAGGCTTCGTCTCGCTGGGCCCTTGCTGTGACTTTCTCCCACTCTCACTGTGTGTGTGTATGTGTGTGTGTGTGAAAGTTATCGATCAGGCGTAAAGAACATCAGCGCAGCCAACATATTTCATTCAAAAAGGACGCGTCATAATGCGTGAGCATGAGGGACGGAGAGGAAATGAAGACGTATTAGCTTTCCTCCACAAATCCCCCCCTTTCATCAGTTACATGGACGAGCAGGAGTTGCAAATTCACCATCTCCTTCTCTTTCTCTCTCTCTCTCTCTCTCTCTCTCACACTCCCTCTTTCTCCTGCCGACCGTGTGCTAATGGCAGCTCCAGCTTAAAGGGCAGGTCGTGAACGCGTCTGTCTCATTTAGTTTACTTCCCGCCGCCGTGATTTATCGCCCGCCGTAACGCTCGACCGCGCGGCCCTCCTCTTAAACGGGGGTGTTAGCGGAAGCCTTCCCGTCTGCTGCGGGGCTTTTCTTTTTTTCCTGGCCAACGCAGATGTGAACCATGACTGCTTTAATAGAGTAACAAGGAGGAAGACAAGGTCTCTGGGGATGGGGTGTTAGAGGAGCGTGAGTGTGTGCGTTCAGGAGGGATGTCCCATGATTATATGGAAAGTTTCTTGGGGGTTTGTGTGAATATTTTCATGATCGCGGTGAGGAGAATTTGTACAAATGAATGCAGCTGCTTATAATGAGAAATGCTGCGCAAATCAGTAGAAATAATTGGTGTATTAATATGAAATCGAAGATTGTTGTGGCTTTATAAGGACCTGACACGCAAGGCGTCGTTTTCATGAGTCGTCTACTGTTCGTTACTGGGAGTAAGGTTAGTGCTTTACTGATAACTGTAGGGTTATTTACATCGTCGTTATGGAAAGGACCTTACAAGGATAGTAAGACACAAGTGTGTGTGTGTGTGTGTGTGGGAGTGAAAGGCTTTTAATGATAGGTGTCCCAATATAACTGCTGTAGTAAGGCTGAGTTTGCAAAAGCCGAAAGCTGTAATTTGAGATAAATGGTGCATCACATGCAGTAGACACTGTGTCTGGAACTCTCTCTCTCTCGCTCTCGTTTCCCCACAACAGTCAGTCCAGGCCAATTGGCAGTAGCGTGAAAACAGCCGTAATGACAGTTCTAATAATTATAATCACAGTGATTACTTAAAAGTTGCTTTTTAAACATTCAACAGCAGCTAGTGTCAGTAATGCCATCTGTAGTGCTGATACATTTATTCATGTATTTATTCATGAGAGAGACACTGCTATTGGGCAGTTGGTAGCATAATGTTTAGGGTGTTGGTCTCGTGATCAGAGGGTCACCAGTTTGGTTCAAGTCCCGGTCTAGTAAAGGTACCACTGGGGTACTCATGAGCAAGGTCCCAAAAAGAGCGACGCCAAAAAAGCTGTCCACTGCTTCTTCACGGATCAAAAGCAAAGGTCAGATGTGGTTGCGCTGCACTGATGCTGTGCTGTGTTCACAATGACAAGTAAGCACTCACTCACATAAATTTGCTTTAGAATGAAATTGTATCCTCATTTTATTACTTTAAATGAGTCATTTTATTTTGCTTTCATAAATATTTTAATGTTAAAAAGTCTTATTTTTTGTTTTTAAAATCTTTAGTTTTTATTTTTGTTTTATTTTTATATTTTTGTGTACGTTATTTGTAATTCCTGAGCTCTAACACGCGGTGGCGTCCTTTTACTTCTACGTAAGGCGAAGTCGTAAATCCCGCTCTCATGCGCCTCCTCGGCCACCGTCCGTCTCAGTTTACTGCTGATTCCAGATTAGCACATTCGCAAAACACTCAAATCACGTGTAAAAACTTTGAAATCACGTGATGTAACGTAGCCTAGCACGCTCGCATCACGTGATCTCCGCTATTGGCCGCAGTAGTGAGTCTCGGCTCGCTGATTGGAGGTAGGCGCCGGCGTGGGCGGGGCTTCGGTAAAACGTCGTTTGGCGTTAGCAGCTTAGCGTCGACTTGCCTCATACGCGTCATGGCGGAATATTCACACGTAAAGTCCACAAAACTCGTCTTAAAAGGGCAGAAAGATAGAAGGTAAAGGTTATTATATATTTTGTAGTTTTTATATATATATTTTGTATAGATATTCAATATCTACGTGGTGACACAGAGTCGAGTCTAGTTGGGTCGCACTGCGGTGCTAATGCTAGCGCTAAGGCTAACTGCCGGGTTCGTGGGCGCGCATGTTTACGTGACGTTTGTCAGTCAGTGAGCAGTTAAAGTGCGTGTATTTCGGCTGTATAGATTCCGTCTGTATGTGTGTTTGTGTGGTGAGGGTGTGCTTTTACTCGTGTTGGAGACCGTCATGTGCTTTTAACACAAAACCAGTTTCAACTTCACTTATGGCTGCGCCGAATATCGCGTCAGCGGCGTGGTCGCGATGTGCGCATGCGCCCTGCTCGATATCGCAGGAACACAAACCAAATTACACCAAATGCACCGCACGTTTCCCAAGTTTATATAATTGACTCATTTTTAAAATTATTGGATAAAATTATACTTAATGATGGTTCACACTTAATAATTAAACGTTATTTCTCAGCTTTATTTTCTACTTTATGTGCAAATGCAGAGATTTTCTCTGTCTTTTTATTGAAATGTGTATATACAAGAGCAAAAAGAAGTAAAAACTCCAATCAGTTCCAACACAGCAACCAGCCAGATCATGCCAGATTATCTTATTTGTTACATAGGCAGTGAAACACATATTAGAAGATTGCTATATTATTGAATATCAGAAATTAAATATAGACTTTTTAAATATTATGTACTGCCTTAGATCCCTGAGTTTAACAGTAATACGTATCCACTTTGGATGTGCACTTGTTTTAATGCACTCATTTTACAGTTTTTGGAGACAAGCGGCTTTGCATTACACATTGTATTTGTATGGTAACTACTATATGTTTGTGATTAATAAGGATTCAAAGTGGTTTATCTCCCACATACGTGCTTGTACAAGTAGAACATGTAGTGACATATGTCCCGATGCTGTGCTATAAAGATCAGTAAGTCAAATTGTATAGTAACTAAAGAATGAGCTAAATCTTAAAAATTGAGAGAAATATAAACCATATCTATAGACTGTGCTAAATTTAGTAGTGAGCTCTCAATTTAGCTGAATGTACCCATAATGCCTTGCAGGAGAGTTTAATGAATCAATATGGGGCAGTACCACCAACAGATTCTGTGTTTATAGATGTAGAGAACTCAACTTTTTTTCTTCTTATTATTATTTTTTTAATCCCAGCAAGAAGAAGAAACATAAGGACAAGAAGAGGAAGCGGGATGGTGACAGTGAGCAGCAGGACGTTGTGGGTAAGTTTCAGCTTCTTACATCTAATACAGGCAGCATCATTGGTGAAGTTGTTCACAGTGGCCAAGTCTAACCTGCCCTCCCTCCCGTTGCTGTTTCTGTCATTCAGGTGGCTGGTGGGTGGTGCACAATTTTGGGGAGATCACCGGCACAGTTGCCATAGAGATGCACAACAGGTCATACGTACACGCGCTGGACAATGGGCTGTTTACAGTCGGAGCGCCACATAAAGGTGAGCTGCAGTTACTGTGTGTGCATTCACATTGCTCCAGTGATAGTGATCTGTAATTAGAGTTTCAGTGTGTTAGTGCAGACTTAGTGCTGAACAAATGCTGTTTGTCCTCTGTGAGGATGGAGCCTCTTCTGAGTTGTGGCTTCTCTCTATACATGCTAAACATGATTCAAGATTATAGACAAATCAAAAAAGAGAATTTAGAATCTTAAAAAGTCTACAGGGTAAGTTAAAAATCGTACAATAAGCTTAAGAGTAAGAATAAAATATACCTGAAAATAGATCAAATCTTATTAGGTTACAAGTTTCTCCTTATTCATCGTGCGGCTGATATGGACTTGCTCTTTAGTGGCCTGAAGCCAGTGTTATATAGAGCTGCTGTGAACTGCTGTCTGTTGTAGAAAGTGCTACACAAGTGAAATGCAGTTAAACTGAGTTATAGCACAACAACGCCACTAGGTGGCAGCACTAAGCTCATCACACTGCTGCTCACACGACTGGAACATTTAGATTTTGCAGGAAAGAAAGCTTACAATTAATCTGAACATCATATGTATTGTACTGTGTCGTTAATGTTCATGCACGTGCTTGTTTTTACCGTAATTTGACCTAGCATCGTTTTACACGGCTACCAGCAAACACCACACAGTGATTAAAAGAGTGTCTATAAAGAAGAGGGGCAGTAACTGACCTGAGTAAGGGCTCTCGATGAAGGAAGTCATTTCTTCAAGCTCTCTCCTCCTCCACACCGTCATTATGCTGTTACAGTGAAACACTGCAATTTCTCTGCTCGCTCACAGCAAGGAAACACAGCCTTGATTGTTGTTTTGTCTCCACGGCTGAGCGCAGTGTGAGGAAGTCGCTTTAGGGTGACTGATGGAACTGCGGAGGTTGTTTTAACTAGGGGTCAAGTGGCAGTGACCGCTACAGGACCACTGATTGCTACTGGTTTGAAGGTGCAGATACACACTGTCCTAAAATATGTCCCAGGACATCACACTGGCCTTGATGTTACAGCCAAAACCACACTCTACACAAGGTTAGTCTGCTAGTTGGGTAAAGGAAGGTAAAGGATGCTTCACACTCAGTCTTGGTGGTAAAAAGGTGTTTTTATTATTTTCATGTTCTGTGCAGGTACAAACCACTTTGTTGTTTCCACATAGAGCTACTCAAGGCCATTATGCAAAAATAGATATATATATAGTCCTGACCTACAGCAGAGCAGAAAACACACACTGTCCACTGACACAACCGTACATTTTATTCAGCAAATGTTACCAGTAGCCGGTGGAATTTTGCAGAGGTGGTGTGTATGAGCAATACTGCTGTGAAACACTACAACTTGAGTCTTTAATAATGAATCATTCATGAAGACGTGTTTTAATGCAGCAGGACATGAAAGGTTTCTCTTTTTGTTCCAGACGATGAGGGACCAGATCCACCTGAACAGTTCACAGTCATCAAGCTCTCCGACAGCAGGTCAGCTCACCAACGCCAACACTACAGACATGTAACTTGTCAGCTGTCGCTGGTTACCGTGACATGCAGTAACGTTCTCTGGAATCCAGTAAAACAGGCTTGTGAACAGCAACTAAACTGCCTCTTACTCCAGGTGTCCAAGTTTGAATAATGTATCGGTGAATGATGGAGAAGAGCAATCGCACCAACTTGTAATCTGCTGATAGTGAAGCATGAGCCTGTTCTAGTTTGATGCTGTTTCATGTCCTTCACGCTCACAGACCTGTTCTACTGGACAAGCAGCAGCTTTGTTTACTACTGAGTTCAGCTTTAAAACTCTCTCCATGTTTTTACGAGTATTTGGATATTGTTTTGCCCGTTTGTGCAGAATCGCGCTGAAGTCGGGCTACGGGAAGTACTTGGGCATCAACTCGGACGGCGTGGTGATGGGCCGCTCGGACGCCATCGGGTCAAGGGAGCAGTGGGAGCCGGTGTTCCAGGACGTGAGTGGAGCCCACAGCGCTACTGTTACTCTAGACTAATATTAACCAAACACACAGACAGACCATGTGAAAGCAGCAGCAGCAGGGCATCTATTTGAGTGTCACTAGAATAACACGAGCTACACACTGCACTCGTCACGAGGAGAGCACGTTAATAACTACTGCTTATGGAGGAATGATGTAGGGATCACGTGGAAAAATGGAAGTTGGATTTAGGATGCAGTCAGGACGCTGTTCATCACCATCAGATATTCAGCAGTACATGAGTGAAAAGTGTTTGTGATCGTTCTGTCTGCAGGGCAAGATGGCCTTGTTAGCAGCCAACAGCTGTTTCATCTCGTACAGTGAGAACGGAGACGTCGCGGCTACAAGCAAGACTGCAGGAGAGGAGCAGATGATCAAGGTGAGAAACCTGTACAGTACCACACTCACACGCACACAGTTACACCCTCATTACCACACGTAAGACGTGCTTTACTTGTGCAGATCCGCTCATGTGCAGAGAGGGAGATGAAGAAGACGGACGACCTCGCTGATGAGGACAGAGGCAACGTCAAGAGCTGTGAGATCAACTACGTGTGAGTATCTCATCCTTCACGATACAGTACACACACACACACACACACACACGGCTGAAGTGTTTACATGTGCCACCTGCACCGTCCAGGTAACCTGGGGTAAATATGTGGTGATGCTGTTTTCTGCATGTCTTCTCTCAACTCTGACCCACAGGAAGAAGTTCCAGAGCTTTCAGGACAGGAAGCTGAGGGTGAACGAGGAGGACAGCGGCACGCTGAAGAAGGCCAGAGTGGACGGCAAGTTTCACGAGGCTTTACTGGACAGGTGAGTAGCTTTAACCTGCAACACGGCTACCCGTTAAAGAGGCGTGACGCCCTGCAGCTGGAGGAACACGGCGAGAGGGTTTCATGTCCATGAGATCATTACTCATCTGCATGATCAACACACACTACTAGAGGTGACGTGAGCTGCTTTGTTTTTTACAGGAGGGCAAAGATGAAAGCCGACAGATACTGCAAGTGACGAGGGAGAAACACACACACGGCTTCCAGTTCTGAAAGGTTGTGTTAACGTTTTGTAGACGGAACACAGAGGTGTGTTTTTAACATGTCGATGCACAGCGTCTCTGAAACTATTTAAAAACTGACTCCTGCCGTTTACTTACATATTACTGCAGGAACGCTGTGCATTCACACGTTAAACAACACAACAAGCAGATGTTTCTTCTTATTTACAGCACGGTGAAGACCCAGCACTGCAGAACGCTGCCTTCACCGCATCAACACACTCACTTGTAGCTTAAGAGTTTAAATCCATGGTTTTCTCTCACTCCGAGACCAACGACAGGAATCAGCGGCTCTTTGGCCTTCACGTTGTAGAAGGTGTAGAGATGAGATCTAGCCTCACAGTCGTAGAAAGACAGCGTTTGATTATCACAGTCTAAATACACAGCCAGGTGTGTGAACCTGTCTCTCACTAGCACAGGAGTCTGCTGTTTATCGTGGACGTAGTAGCCCTTCCCCTTCTCGTAAATGAGAATCCAGCGACCTTCTCGTGGAGTTAAAGAGGCTTCACCTGATGCTTGGCTTTCCACAGTTACTCCTGCATACCATGATGTGGGATCTATACACTGCTGCTGCTGGTGCAGAACAGTTGTGATGTACTGAAAGGTGTAAGTCAGCTCCCAGTAGTGTTGTCCTTTTTGGTACTTCTCCCTGCAGAACATTTGGACAAATCCCTTTTTCTCTGACGTACAGACCACCACATTGCCGTCCCTAACTTTCAGACATGTAGGAACCACGTCAGTGTTCAGTGTGAGTGTCTCTGAGGGGATAAAACAGAAAGTAGTTTGGATGATTTGGGGCTAAAAGAATGCAGTCTCACTGGAATGTTGTACAGATTCTACATCTACTGACAAACTGACATGTTCATCAATAACAAGAACTAAGATGCTAGTTATCATTAACTCTTGTGTATATATCTAGTGTATTAACAGCGTGAGTTCAGCCTGAAAACACATTTTACCCACAGTTTCTGAACAGACACCTGCTTCGATGAGCAAATCAGCCACTTGTTTTGTTTACTGGTCCGAATGCTAGCCCTGCGTAGACGAGAAGGCAGCTAATCTTCATCAAGAACTTTCTGGGTCTGTAAACAAACGGCTAAATGTGTTTCCAGGCTGAACTTAATGTCTCCCTGAAGTTACTCTACAGCAGCTGTGGAAATGACTTGTTTTACCTTTTTTAAGGTTCATCTCGTCCCACGCTGAAACATATAAGAGACTGCAATAAGCTGCTGTTGTACAACACACCTACTCATGCAGAACTAGACAAATGTGTGACATTACTGCAGGTAAACTGCTCTTAACAAATCAGAATAACTTGTACAATCCTACCTGGCGCCGGCTCTCCAGTGTTGACCGCCTTGTCTTTAGCAACATGTTGTAATGAGAGAACACTGTTATTCACAACACCACTCTATTATTCCCAGCTGTACAGCAAGATGTGTGTCGTTTGTTGTGCTTTCTTACTCCTCTTGTTTTAAAGTGTGTCAAAATGTTTGTAATGTTTTGTAATTTTGCTTTCATTTTTTCAGAAGTGAGTTACTGTAAATAACAGCAATGCTTTTACTGACGTGTCCGTGTTGAAGGTTTAACTTTAATAAAAGCAGACACAGATGTAAAACAAGAGGAAACTCACCGTGTGTGATTACTGGCTTGTCCTGATGAGCAGCACTCTTCCTGTCAGCATTCTTGTTGTCCATGTCGTGGTTTTCCTCTGCTGTGGGGCTTTGAGGCGTCGTTACCACTACTCCACAAACATTCATTAGAAATAATCCATACATACATGAATCAGAACAAACCATATTAATGGCACACGTTGCACGATCCATTTAATTAAGTGAGAATTTGCTCACCCATCAGTGGAGTTTCCTGTTCTGTGGGAAACAAAAATCACACACTTGATTATAAAATATCAAGGTCACCATTAACCAGAAACACTTTGTTTTAACTGCTAAAATGCTTTTTAAAAATTCCACTTAACTTTTGACTCTACACTGGGCTCTGGACGCCTGGACCCTAAAACATGTTGGAGAAATCATGCGTTTGTCAATGATAACACGCTGATGCATTTCTATAGCCTTTACACTTTTTATTACAGAGTTGATTAATGATTAACGGTGAAAAGTCGTTACCTCTTGTCCTGAAATACAGCCCTATTCCTGTAAACAGCAGTAAAGTGCAGACCAGAACAAGAAGGACGATTCTCACTGGGAAAGGAAAGGTTGAGTTTGTTAGATTGATGTTAATTCACTACACATCATGTTAGATTACTAACAACTTCTAGGTCCTACGGCACGTGGGGGGTTATTTTAAGTGCGTAAGAACAACGGTGCAGCTTTTGAATGCTGACACATTAACACCCAAAACCTCGTGTGTGTTATTTTTACCTGTTGACGCCGAGTCTGACTGTGGCTGGCGTTCTGTGCAGTTGTTGAATATGAGGGGTCTTATTTTGTAGGGCATCACTCTTCCTTCTCTCTTCTCCTGATCAGACAGACCCACTGAACAGGAAATCCAGTCTGATTCAGCGGGAGAGAAAAGCAGCCAGGAGCTCACACTCACCAAGCCTTCAGAGTCTGAGATAAAAAAGTTCAACTCATCAGCAGGGATTATCCACATTTACACTCTTCAAGGTTTCACTAACAGGCTCAGACTAGAAGATCAGTGAACTTGCTGGTCAAGACTGTAACTTGTCTATTAAACCCTGCTGGTCACAGGTCAGTTTGTGCCAGAGGGAGGCCAGCGTAGCTGAGCTGCTGTTATTAGCTGCTGTTATCTAGTGGTCTAGCGGAGGACCAAAACCAACTGGACGTGCTATGACATCAGATGAACATGTTTTCACCTGTAGTGTATCTGTGGTGGTCGTCTTGCAGCTGTTTTCCACTTTTGTCTGTCCAGGTGAGAGCAGGTTGTGGTGACCATCCTCTAGACGTGCAGGTAGCGTTGACCTTTTCTCCAGCTCCGACCAGTGAGAGAACAGGATCAGAGCCGGTCACTAGGGAGGAGAAACATCACCAGATCAAGAGAACAGCCAGCAGCCATCATCATATTCACATCTGTTGTGTGCTGTTTGCTAGAAGGTTATAGCAACAGGAAATGTAAACGTTCAAACATTCTGATTGATTCACAAGCAACTGGCACTGAACAATCATGAAGGTGTTAGACGCATTATTCCAGAATGCGGCCCCGAGCGGCGCATGGAGGATTGTGGGAAATGTAGTTCTGTCCCAGAAAGGTCAAAAGCAGTTCATTTTAAGGCCAAATAGGTTCAAAAATGACCCACAACTTCAGTATTTCTTCATTTTCAATTAATTAGATGTTTCTTATAATGTATAATGAGAGTAATCAATAGGAAAACAAATATAGAATTTTTTTAATCTATTCTCATAACACATCACCATTTCATCCCATTACTTTTACTCAATTCCATCCTCTGCCCCAACTCCCACTTGTTTCTTTTAAAAATAATTTGTAATTTTATTTTACATCTTATTCAACTTATGCAACTATCCATTCTTTTTATAATCGAGTATTCTATCCATTTTTTCATAAATTAATCTAGCAATCGGATAAAAAAATAATAACATAAAAAGACAAGTCTGGTGTGTGTGTCACTGATCAATTGATAATGAAGAAATACTGAAGTTTTGGGTCATTTTGAACCAATCTGGCCTATAAAATGAGCAGATTTGGCCTTTCACACAATCCTCAATGTACCACTCGGCGCTGCATCAAAACAAACACGTAATAAACACGGAAAGTCTCAATAAAGGCTGCACTGTGAGTAGAATGTTGGTTGTTATTTACGAGCTAAAATATGAGTTATGTATTAAAGGGGAAGTTTTGACTGAACTGGAGTGTTTTAGTGAGTAATGGTGCTCACGTGCACGCTCATAAACAGCACAGTGTTTGCATCGCGAAAAATGTCATTTATGCTTTTTTATGCATTTACCTTTGGTTTTGTGCACGTGACATCTCATAAATATTTTCACATACAGAGGGATCAAGTCTTGTCTTGATCGTGCCACTGAAAACGGTGTGCGTTATTAATAAGCATTTGTGTGAAAAACAAGCGAGTGAAAAGAATTAATGAAAGCTTCGATTCTAGAAAAACTGCCTCGACCATTTTTTGTAATCGAATTATGTGAGTTATTTGAATAATTGTTTCACGTCTACATCTTATCCATAGAAACTACAAGGACAGCCTCCCTGGATCAACTTGGGCTTAAAAACCAGGCTCATGTGCTCAACACTGGTGATGAAGCTGGATTTGAAACTACAACTACTTTACAGAAGATCTCCCAAGAGTAGTTTAACGCTCACCTGTGATACTGACTTGAACGTTGGCTTGTTCGTACCATTGCGAACTCTTCACAAAGCACACGTACGTTCCTCTGTCAGCTATTGTGAGATTCTCCAGTTTGAGAGAGACGTTCCCACGTTCCAGCTGTCCTACCAGAGATGCTCTGCCCCTGTAGTGAGGATCTCCAGCCTCTTCTTGGATCTTGAAATTCTCATACAGAAAGACTGGATTTACATAATTATTGGGTCGGTGCCAGCGTACCTCGAAGCTTTTGCAGTTTGTTGGGGGTGAAATTTCACATGGCAAGACAACAGACGATCCAAGGTAAGTCTGAATGCTTTCAGCAGGGACAACCATTTTAAATTGTCCTGAAAGAAACCAGAGCAAGCTCATTTTACAAAGTTATTTTAAACACAAATATAATCTTATACTTTAAAGGTGAACCTTTCATACCTGCAGTCAAGCAGCTGTAAAGGGGCAACAACATCCACAGGACAAGGAGAACTAGATCAGTGGAAAAACAGCAAAACAAAAGGCATGTCACCTGACAAAAACTGACTTTCATCTTCGTGCATTTTATTACAGTTAGATAGTGAAGTGTTCTGCAGCATTATGAGATGTTCCTGTCTTCCAGTGGTGTAAAATAGTTTAAACCCAGTCTCATCTCTTTGTTGACACCCCTAAGAATCTCGAGAACACTATAGGTTCAAAAGTATTTGACAATAAAAATGCTTTAGTGTTAAATGTATATTGTTGCTGTTAATAAAGTTTGACTTAAGGTTTAATAGTGTTTTACTTTGCTTATTTTCAAAATATGATCAATTCTTAAATTCCAAAACTTGAATTCCAAAAACAGTGAGGACCAGACTGTGGTGCCATTAACCATGATTTCAAAGTTTAGGATTTTGCACAACTAGGTTAAAAGTCTGCAGGCGGTGATATCACTTCTTCTGCATCAGTTTCCACAAGGAAAAATAGCCAATTGCTGACAAATAATAATTCATTGTAAATAGCAATGTTGGGAAGTAAAAAGTACCTTACTTTGTAACTGAAGTGAAGTAGTGCATTGAAGCTACTAATATTAACACCCAACCCAACTACAACGCACTCAAAATAACAGTTAAGTAGAGTTACCGTGCAGTACACCACAGAGCATGTGACAAAATCTGAGTGCGATTCCAGTCTTCAAATGATGGCCCCCTCACCTTACAGCTGTAATTTTCTTTCTAAAACTGTTTCTAAAGTAAAGTGTTTGGTTAATGTGCAAAAACCTAGAGTGCTGTTTGGTTTCGGCAATGCTGTATCCTCCTAAACTCACCAGTCGTCATGGTGACTTGATCCAAAATCCTTAATCCAGCAGAATCTGAAAAGAACAATGGAAAACCAGATTATCAGCGGATCCTTGAATGTTGTAGGAGTCTACATATTTGCTGTTTTCAAAGAAAAGAATACAAAGTACTGGGACACGGATAAGGAACAAGTCTCTTAAGGTGCAAGTCTCTTAAACTTGGTAAACAATAAAATCCTGATAAATGATTATGGGCACAAAGGGCAGTCCTGCTCAACGCCCAATGTTTTTGAACATACTCGGCACTTCCTGCACCAAACACCCCCTGCTTCTGCATTGCTAATGATCTAATCTGTTGCGTCGGGTGTGCTGGGGGAAACCTGAACTTGTGCAGAACGTTTTGAGGATTGAGGAAATGAGGGAATATAACGTTTGTAACCTCCTCTAAATTCTCCTCCGCAAAGTGAGACACAGACTACATGCATTACTCTTTCTCTGATTAAACACACAAAGCAGAATTAGCTCCCTAACTGCAACTACATCACCTACATCAAACAGAGTTTCTGTAATATAAGTACAGATAAGTCTTTGTGCTTCAAATATGTAAAACAAACAGATCCAACGGTCCAAGAAGACAGAAGCAAACCAATTATCTCACCAGTGTGACGGGTGTGTGTCCTTTATGTAGTTCATAAAATCACTCGTTAGATTTAATCCGCAAACAGAAACTGAGCGGACAAGTGTTAATGTTCACGTACACCACTACAAACAATCCGCCATGCAGTAGTGGTGAAGAACCAAAACGAAAAAGGTGAGCAAGATAACGTCTGTGCTTCCTGATGCATCACATGATCAGAGTCGCAGAACAGGAATCTCCATGAAACACGTCATGCTGCATCATCTTATTTTACAAGTGAACCTCATCTCTAAGGACAGTGTTGTCATTTTTAAAGATGGTCAAATCTGATCAAAACGATCAGATCATTGAAACACACCGTCCACTGTGCTGCCAAACTGCAGGTCTTAACCTCCAACTGAGCTGCTTTTTACATCATTAGGCAGGCAAATTATAACACATTTTTCAACCTGTGAATTGGACAACACTGACAACAATAACAGTGCAAGTGACTTCACTAAATGGTTTTTCAAATGTGGACGACAACTACACTAGATTTGTACATGGTTCATGTTATAATGTTGCCTTAAGAGTATAGTAAATATAGGGCTGAGTATCGTTCCAAAATTTTCGATACCGATACCCTGAATTCGATACCGGTTCCGAACGATACCTTTTCGATACTTTTATTTTAAGAAATAAATTTTAACAAGATTAAATAACACATAATCTCAAAGAAACTTTGGTTTTATTTTTTCAGGATGTTTGTGACACTTTTCACAGCAGGCTTATCTCTAAGACCAATAAACAAAGGAACAAAAGCACAAAATGAACAAAGTGTAGTTAGCACAATATATCAGTGCAAACCGTTTTAATAAAGTTCAAGCCATTTTAAGTCAATCAATTTTAAGTATTTGTGAGGCTCACTGCTGCTTAAAGGTTTAGTTCACCCAAAAATTAAAATTCTGTCATTAATGATCTACAAATGAAGATATTTTGGATTTAATCCAAGAGCTTTCTGATCCTCCCATAGATAAATGATTGAATAAAGTTATTTTTGTTTACTTTGTGCACAGAAGTATTCTCGCAGCTTCATATAATTATGATTGAACCACTTATATCACATGGACTTATTCTGACTATGTTTTTGGTTCCTCTCTGGGCATTGAAAACTGCATATCCAGTACATCTATGGGAGAATCAGAAAGCTCTTGGATTAAATCCAAATTATCGTCATTTGTGTTCTGAAGATAAACAAAGGTCTTATGGGTTTGGAACAACATTAGGGTGAGTAATTAATGACAGAATTCTCATTTTTTGGTGAACTAACCTTTTAAGATCACCTGAAATCACTCAACAGTTCTTCTTCAGAAAAATTAGCATGTCTGCTTTTTCAGGAGACAGACAAGCCCGCTCCTGGCTGATAATGTCCCCAGCAGTGGAAAATGTACGCTCTGAGGGTGTGGATGATGCTTGCACGCAAAGATACCTTGATGCCAATTCTGAAAGCATTGGCAGAGTGTCCTTCATGTCCCACCACCAGGTTACTGGACTTACTGAGGACAGTGTAGACGGAAGCAGTCTGTACTTATTTATCTCTGCCTGAATCCTCTCTGTAGTGCTGCTGACAGTGGTCTGCATTCTTGCTTCAACAGCCATGTCCTCCACAGCAAACAGCTCCTCAAGGGCAGAAAGCTTTGGCCTCTTCTATTTACAAATAAGTAAAGAAATAAAGAAAAATATAAAACTCTATAAAGATAAATGCAAACAAGTTAATTTTCTTCTAAATTAAAAAAATTAAATAGGAAAAAACAGGATTTCTTTATATTTTCTTACCAGTGCTGTTGTTGCAGATGCACTGTCTTCATCAGAGCTGTCATCTTGGTTACCTGCTCTCTCTTCAAGTGCCTGTTCTATCTGCTCAGTCGGAGTCTATATTCAATAACAAAAATAGGTCACACATATTGATCTACAATTCAAGAGGAGTAGAAGATTACCAATATGAATTAACACCTGTTCTGAGGTCCTTTTCATTAGCTCCTCCTCCAGTCTGGTCCACACTTCATTTGTCACTTTTGACTTGAATCTGGGATCTAAGGCTGTGCCCTCCTCCAAAAACTGTCTGATATTGCCATCCTTCAAGACAAAAACACTATGAGTCAATCACTGAATAATTCTAATGAAAACAAGTGCAAATTCAACAGGATTACACTGCACACCTGGTATCTTTTTGAGAGGTCATTCCCGATAGTGTCCTTGATGGTCTTTGTGAAGGAGGAGTCCTCTTTATTCACTGTAAAGTGGTGCTGGAGTTTATTTAAGAATCTGACCCAAAGTTGGGCTCCTTTCAGCAGAGACGCAGAGGATTGAAGTGTAAAGTATCTTTGTAACTTTGACAAACTCTTCTGCTTTTCTAAAATCCTCATCAGAAACTCTCTGCAATCTGTAAAATATAATCACATTCATTAGCTGGACTATAGATTCATGAGCAAAATCGTTCACACTGAAAATGGAATAAGCATTTAGAATAAGAACTGTTTTTGCCTGTCCTTGTCCATTAATTTCTTAAGACGATGGTCCATGGAGGTGGCCTGGATGGCAGGGAACTGCTCCAGAAATCGCTCCGCCATGAGGAATAAGCTATTCCACCTTGTTTTCACATCAAGGATGACCGCATGTTCTGGAAGACCTAAAGTGAGAAAGAGAAATTCGTGTGTGTGTGTGGTTATCAAAGTGGCTGTTTATTTGCAGAAATGTTTTACTGCATGATTTAGCAAAGGATTTTTGGCCAAAGAGTTTTGCACTAAGGTTCATCTATTCTGATTTCTACCTACCGAGAAGACGCTGCTTCTCTTTAAGGATAGGTTTAGCCAGGCTGGATCTTTTCAGCCACACCACCATTGCTCTGATCCTTCCTGCCCACTGTGAGACTGACTTAACTGTGTAAAGCTTCTGAGCAGCAATATTGAGAGTGTGAGCAAAGCAGCAAATTTTTTTAATACTCATCTTTTTTTACTGCTACATCCATGTTTGCTGCATTGTCCACTGTCACAGCAACTACTCTGTCCTTTATATTGAATTCATCAAGAATATCTCCTATCTCTTCTGCTACAATGTCCCCTGTCTGGGATGTGTATACCGCCCTTGTATGTAGGACCTTCTCTTTCATGGAACCCTCTCTCACATAGTGAACTGACACTGTCAGGTAGTGGTCCTGTGCAATGCTGGTCCAGCCATCAGCAGTCACAGCCACATCCCTCACATCTTGCAACTCTTTCTTGACATTTTCTTTTTCAACTGCATACCATGCAGGTATGAGGGTATTTGAGAGCATGTCTCGGCTGGGGGACTGATATCTGGGGTTTAAGGTACTTATCATCTCCCTATAGTTGACATCATCAAACACAAAAAAGTAAAATTAGCATTATTTTATCATTGTTGCTTACTATAAAAAGCTTAAAAAATTATCTAGGTTAAGACTACCTACAAACCTGGCCAACAGCCTTAATGGTAATATTACAACATAATTTACAGCTTACTGTACTTACCTCCACCATGAAGCCTCCACAGTAGAAAAAGGCAGCAAACCTTTAACATTAAAATTTGTAACGGCCCTGTGGCATTCATCTTTCCTTTCTTTGTTCATTTTTACTTTTTCTGCCAGTGTAAATGGTTTATCACTTGATGGTCTCCTAATTCCAGGGTCAGCACAAGCAGAGGCTATAACTTTAATGTGAAGCTAAACTGTTAATGCAGCCAAGGATAAGGACATTTAAATAAGATAAGTTTAATGTGAGGTAAACTTCATCATTTACTGTTAACCTTAAAGCATTTTAGTATCAACTTAGCTAGGTATTTAAAGTCATCAAAACAGTACATAACGTTACATGGCGTACGTTAGGTCCGAAAAAGGATTAATAAATTGACCCCGCACAAACTTAAACTTAACTTTAACGGTGCACAAGCATGAAGCGCTAAAAGTTAGCTGATTTTGTATGTCGGTTTACCTGTCGGAGCCCCAGCCATCGCGCCGTTATCCTCATCAGTCACGGAGGACGACGCTTGTGGTGGGCATGTTGTTGGAGGCCCTGAGTCAGGAAAATACTGAGAGGATAATGATGACTGCACTGGCGTGATCTTCTCGCAGTCAAACACGGAGCAACTTTCTGCTCGTAAATTAATTCCATGTACTGTCAGGTGTTTTATCATATTTGACGTGTTGTCAGTCTTGGACGCGATAACCTTTTTACAAATATTGCATCGCACGCTGTTGCCGTCAATCTTGGCATAATGTAGCCATACTTTTGATCGCTTAAACATCGTCTGTGTTAAATTTATGCTATGCTTTAAAGTGTAGTGTACATTACAGCCTCACATTAGACAAGCTCTGGGCGAGTGGGCGTAACCGCCGTAAACTACTGATTTTCAAGGCAGCCTCGCCGCAGCCAATCACCAGCATTTGATCCGGGCACGTTAAGGATGCCGCACGTTTTCTAGCTCACTGACATTGACAAGATTATACCTTTGGGTATCGAAATTTGGTACCGAACGAAAAAGATTTTTTCGATACTCGATAGTATCGAGACGATTCGGTCGGTGCTTAAAAAGTATCGAACTCGATACCCAGCCCTAAGTAAATATTAATGTCAAGCTTGTTGTTGCATAAATTTACCATTTCAACTGTGTTTTTTGTGCATCTTCCGAATACCAAATCCACAAAGAGTTATTGTTCTGCCGTGAACACATACCGGTGACTACTAAGGCAACGAGCATGTTAAGATGCCCAATTTACTTTAATGTGGAATACAGAATAATGAGTGAGAAAATCAGTTTTGTAATAAACCTCTGTGCCCCATGATACACACTATCCAACAATGAGCAAACGTAGTCATATACTGTACATGTCCATAGTCAATAACGTTGATTCAACCAGGTTCAGTTTTACATAAAGAGAAAAGCAAGAAATTTCTATAATAGAATCCTTAGAGGAGCTACAGCTTCATTACTACATACTTAATGTGCTCATTACAATGCGAGTGGTCATCAATGAAAAATCCTAGATATATGCATTGAAATATGGGGATTTTGTAACACCTAACTAGTTTGGGTACATATGCCCATGTAACGGGAAATATGCCACAGGCATGTGCCAGTTTGCACTGGAATATCCCACTGATACAATGATTTTATAGCACATTACTGCTTTTTACTTGCTTTTTGCGTATTGCACCCTTAGGGTTTTTCTTATTACTAATATTTTGAAATTGTAATGCCATTTGTGTGCCAGTGACATATTTCCCATTACAATTATTATTATTATTATTATAACATCATTGTACACCAGTGGGATTCCAATTAAAAATAATGGCAGAAGGCAGATGCCGGTAATGACATAGGTTCTGGTGGTGCCAGTTGACAGTAAATGCTTTACCCTTTCATCATTCAGATTGAATTCTGTCTTGTAATGCTGTTCTTGAACCATAACTGTAGTCTGAATACCGCATGTAACTTACATTGCACAGTTTCGATTTCGACCTCTAATTTAAAGTTTATATTTTATAGTATATTTATATATGCTTATTCTATGTATTCTGTATTGATGATGTACTGATGTACTGGCCACATCATCTGGTCTCTCTGTTTACTTGTATATAGCCAGAGGTGGGTAGTTAAAAAAAGTGATTAGGTTATTACAGATTATTATACTGTTTATTGTGGCTGAATTAGAATGAATTGATGTTACTTTGTATTAGGGCTGGGTATCGTTGCTGATTTCCTGAATCGATTCGATTCCGATTCACAAGGTCATGATCCAATTCAATTCTCAGGTCGATTCGATTTGATATCGATTTATTTAGAGATTTATTTGCGTCAATACTAGTTTTGCTTGGTTATAAAATTAGGCCAGACGGTGATTTGAGCGGAGCAGCTTCAGCCATGGCTCTATTTGGTTTCAGTTTTACCGGTCTCACGTTTTTATAGCTCTCCTTGTGCGGCCGCGAGAAGTAGTGCATAGCCGCAGGAAAAGATCGATCCGCGAATTTTTGAATCGATATCGTATTTTTTTTCGAACGAGAATCGATATTGATCGGTGAATCGATTTTTTGAACCCAGCCCCACTTTGTATATATATTTTTTAGTTGTTTATGTAATATTGTTTGGTAATATCTGAACACATTGTACATTGTTATTTTATATTTTTGCATATCCGATTATATGATTAACCAATAAATATTTGTTACTCAAAAGTTACTCAGTACTTGAGTGGTTTTTTCACCAAGTACTTTTACTTAGTGATTTTTTGGATGACTACTTTTTAATTTTACTTGAGTGGTAATATTCTAAAGAAACAATACTCTTACCCAACTCTGTATATAGCAGAGATGACAAAGTTTACATTGACTTTATAGTGAAGTGGTCAATAGGACTGAGCGTGTGTCTCCCTCTTGTGGTGCAGGTTGGGTACAACATCACACCGAGAACCACACGGACGTTTCACCCCACTTTCTTCACCTGCAACAGAGACAGAGAAGTATAATTACAAAATGCATTTACTTACATGTATTTCAACCTAATAGTTTCGTAAAAATGAAATACTGTTAATCCGATTTTTATCATTTTATTCTGCAATCTTGTCTCTGAATTGAACACTGCAAACCTCCCAAATCCTATTGTCCTGTTGTAAAAACTATAATGAAGACAGAAGACAGAAGTGATACAGCAAAAGTGATTCATGAATGAATCTAAATTTAGCTCAATTAAATGTGATTTCTGATTGCTAACTAGTTGATTAAACGACATTTCTATCCAATATGAAAACCTCATACTGTTATATATTTATAATCGACACATTTTGTTGTGGTTTGACAACAAAATAAAACCATCTAGCTATTTGAATTGTTCTAGCAGGTTAATAATTTATTTAAGTTACATATGCGAGCTTATATTTGTCCATTTTATCTGTAAATACTTTTTAAAAAATGGATTTAATTCGCATATTGTGAGCAAAATTGTCTTAATGGTCAGTTACCTTAAATATACAGAGCTTGATTAGCAAGCCATATGTGATGTAAAAAATCTGTAGTTATAAATATATAATTAGACATTATAATAAAATGCAAACAATGAAAGGCATGTGAAAAGAATCCGTTAATTAACTGGAAAGAGGCACTGAACAGCCAGGGCTAACACCATGCTAGTACAACCAAGGCTAGAAAACTAATAAATACCCCCAAATTAGCTAACAAACCACTCAAAATATCAATTTACACAATGCTTCTCATAAGTTCTGTTTAATTTTATGCATATAAACTCACAAAAAGTCTCAATTTAGCTACAACTTCAAGTCTGAGCGCTTAACGACGCCATTAGCTCACCTTAGCATAACGGCCGCGGCGGATTCGGCGGTTGTGGGTTTGAGCTGAAACTCCTGCTAGACACATATTATCTTCACTTTGTAAAGTTTTGTGTTTTGTTTTGAGTGAGTTTTCAGTCATACGTGTTGTATTTTGGTGAAAAATGTGTTTTTGTGTCGACTTTTGTTCCGTTTGAAGCTGAGGGCTCATTTTCGGCGTCTTCGTGTAACACCGGCGCGTGCCCGTCAGCTCATCACGGAGCGCGTTCACCAAGGCGCGCGCGTCTCTCCGGGTTTTGCGTAATTTTGTGCCGTTATTTTGGCTTATTTTATATATATTTAACTGCTACCTTAATATAATTGTATATTTTTAAAATATTAATTTGCGTCTTTTCACTGTATAATTCCTTCCGCAATTTACAACACATACATAAGCCATGAGGGGACAGTAAGTAAATAAGCAAGCGAGGCTTGCCACGAACGCCAGAAAAACGCCTGGTTCAGACGTCTGTGTGAACGAGGCCTTACTCAGAAGCTTCACTTCACAGCTTTTTCCAGGCCCAAACATCAGCCACTTTCTTGACCTGCAACAGAGACAATATGTTGCATCAAGTCATACTGTATTTAAATAGTGAGATGCTGATCTTATTTCCCTGTATTCTGCTATCTTATATTTACATTACATTTGCTTCTTCTTTATATATTTGGCATTTCAAAGCCCCAAATTGATGTTGTGCCGTTGTAAATGTATAATATAGGTAGCAGAAGTGATACAAGTCATTCCAGCCAGTTCGTGAATTAGTATTTGAGACAAATCAAGACAAATGTTGTGTCAGAAGGTCACAGACAGGCTCTGGACATAAAGGTCACCATTTCTAATAGCTGGTATCCTATTATGTAACCCTACTGTAACTCTGTTTATCCGTTGTGTCTCAGATTTTGCTTAGTTTAAAGCACAAAACAAACAAAATGCAACATCTTAATCTAATGACTAGTTCAAGTCGAAACACAACACAGCGCAACTAGCTCACCGTACAAATATGGCCGCCACCGAGCCTGTGGTTGTCCATTCCGGTTGAAACTTATCGTTTACAAATTTTTTCCCGTTATGTACTGTTTTGTGTTGTGTTTTATGTGTGTTTTAAATTTAGCCATACTTGTATTATTTGTTAAATACTACTGGTTAAAACGTGCTGTTGGCATCTGTTCCGTCTGAGGCTAATTTTCGGCGCGAAGCCTAATCCTTGCGCGCGCCCGTCAGCTAGAGATGAAGCGCGTTCAACACGCTCTAAATATTCGTGTGTTGAATGTATGTTGTTTTACAGGATAATTCCATCTACAGTTAACTGCACATGAATTATAATAGTATTCTGAATGAAGAAGTTATCTAGTTTTAAACATCTAGTTTAAACAACTTAGAAATCTTATCATTTTACTAGAACGTTTTTACTAAAACTCGTATGTGGTCCGTGCTGCATTTGTAAGACATAATCACTTAATATTTACATGCGACAATATACTTCTTTTAATGGTCATTTTCCATAAATATAGAACATGTGTTCACATAACGTAATCCATAACCTGAGAGTCGTAACAAAACTTTGTAAATAAGAATGTATTAATTGAACTTCAAACACTTAACATTTAAACTGAAATGAAGGAACGAATATAAAATACTTCATAAATAAAATAGGTCAAAGACGTGTAATTGTATTCCAGATATGTATGTCTTTTTTATTACAGCAATTAAAATGGAGCATTGTGTCGTATTAAATCGGAGACATTGGTTTAATTCGTTATTTCGTTTTATTCGTTATTTTTTTTTGCCTGATTGTCAGCTATGGCATTGTGGCTATTTAACGGAGAGTCTCGCGTGGGGATTTCGGTCGCTTACTTTCTGTGGTACTGTGACCGGTGAAAGCGCGCGAGAACTTCGTCGTCGTGACGTCACATGCGGTAGATTTCATCGGTCGGGTTCAGATCAAAGCCCGTGCGTAAAGATGGAGCGCCAGGAGACTCTCTTAACCGAGCTCGGTGAAATCCAGGAGCAAGATGAGTCCCAGCTGGAGGCCATGATAAAAAATCCCCGCTCCCCGCTCAGCCTGCACACATTATTCGCGAGTATTAGAGTTTCATACAAAACTAAACTTTAAACTATGTAAAATAACATGTGAAGATAGTGTATCTGAAGATGATTATCACATCAAGTAAAGAGAGAGGGGTTTATATGCACTTTAGGGAGTAGATTAAACAGGGTCACATTCATAACTTTCAACTGAGCCATAATAAAGCTATAATGCCATCATATACCTCCTATGTCAGTCATGGCTGTATTATTATTGCACTGACCATAATGTATATATCTAATCGTGTTAAAGAACAAGTGTCAATGAGCTTCACTCAGACTCATTCAGATTTTTCCATTCTTATAAAATGTTTATAAGTGACATGTTGAGAATGCATTGATGTGTTTTATTTCATGATCATTAATTTAATTTTTTTTTACTCACTCCATCAGGAGGCTATGAGTGCTATGATCATAGATCTGAACATCCCTGCCTTGCGTCAAAAACAAAACATTGCAAAGTTCTTCAGGACATGTGAGCAGTAAACATATATTTTGATGTAATGATGCTTTACCTTTAAAATATTTCATTTAAATAAGTTAACAAGCTAAATTAAAATGCTTCTCATTACCTGAGCCTGTTCTTGTTCTTTGTTGCTTGGTGTAGATAAACAAGACATGTTTCATATTAGAAGACTTCTGTTGAACCAAAAAGACTTTGAAAAATTGACATTGATTGGCAAAGGCACTTTTTCAGAAGTACAGTTGGTAAGATGTCTGTATATTTTTAATCTTTTCTATTATATAATGTTGATGGAGCACATACAAAAACATCCCAAGAATGTCAAAAACTCTGAAGGCCGGTTACAGGTAAAATATGACTATAAATGACTATAATTCATTAAAGTGCTCGTGTTTAGATAAACTGAGGCTGGTGTGTGTGTGTATTTCCAAGGTATGTCAGAAGGAGACTAAGAAAACATATGCCATGAAAATTATGAATAAGGCTCTGGTTGCCAAGCAGCGGGATCAGGTCTCTGTCTGGGATGAACGTAACATCATGGCCTTCAACAATACTCCCTGGCTCACACAGGTGACACACATTATCCTCAAAAGAGGGAGAGAAATAAACCCCCGGAATCATTCAAGAGTGGTATACAGCATTTCTTGGCCTCTCTTGTTTTTTTTTTACTATTTTTCCTGTTTCTCTCTCCAGCTGCACTGCGCCCTCCAGGATGAACTTTGCCTCTACCTGGTCATGGAGTTCGTCCCCGGAGGCAACCTGCTGACCATGGCCATGACCCGGCGGATTTGTGAGGTTCGAGTTCGCTTCTACGCCGCTGAAATGCTTCTGGCTCTGGACGCCCTGCACTCCATGGGCTACATTCACCGGGATGCCAAGCTGGAGAATTGGCTGGTGGACCTCAGCGGCCACCTCAAGCTCTGTGACTTCGGCTCCTGCCTGAAGATGGACAAGGTGAGAAACGTTCTCTGTTACAACTTGAACTGTCCTGTTGTGCTGGATTTTAAAGATGCATTTTGTAATATCAATCACCATTGCAGTCAGGCCTGGTGTTCAGTAAAACATTGGCAGGCTCGCCGGATTATGCGCCGCCTGAGATGTTGAAGACAAACCAACCCGAGAGACATTTTGGGATAGAGCTGGACTGGTGGACAGTGGGAGTGTGTATCTACACCATGCTGCTGCGTGAGTAGGGGTGTGTGGGCGTGTTGTGTGTATTCAGGTGTACATTCACAAATCTCACAAATCCCACAATGAACCAAAAACGTGTGTGCGTGATGAACAGGTAAAACGCCATTCTGGGACACCTCAACAGCAAACACCTTTGAAAACATTGTGGGCAACAAAAGTAGCCTTTACTTCCCCAAGTGCCCCATGTTCTCTACAGATGTCAAAGACCTTATCCGTTCTCTTCTGACAGACAGGTAAGTTGCATAGTGGGAACGTTTCTCTTTTACAGACTGAAATGCTCATGTGTGCTTTTTGTTTTAGGAAGTCTCGTTTAGGTCGTAAAGGTGTGGAGGAGATAATGCAACACCCTTTCTTCAAGAACAACCAGTGGACTTTTGCGAACATACGAGAGAGTAAGAGAGAAACTGCAGAAAAACGTAAGGATCAGTCGGAACCAGATCACAGATGATCAAGGCTGTTCTGTCTGTCTCTGCAGCTCTGCCACCCATAAAGATTTTCATCAACTGCCCGCTCGACAGCAGCTACTTTGAATATGTGGAGGAGAATGAGGGCAAGAGGGAGAGGTTCCCTGTGCAAGAGAAGTTTGTAGCAAACCAGATTCCCTTTGTTGGATTTACTTACCTCAGAGAAGACCAGTAAGAACTGACCCGCGTGTTTATCCCACAATTCAAACAGGATAAAATGAGATACACTGGGAAAAGAAGAGAGATAAACTATTTTAAAGTTACTTGGATAAACTTTATATTTTTTACAGAAATTTCTATAGGTGTATATAATGAAATAATTGCTTTTTGTGTGTGATAGTTTATGTGTTGGCATGATTACTAATTGCGTTGCTGTTTTCTTAAAGCTTGCTGAGTGCTTCCAGCATTTTAGGGGACTTTCAGACATTCTCCAAGGAACAGGTGCAATTCCCAACATTCATGTCAGAAAGACACTAGCAGAATTGGTGGATCGCTGAACAGAACTCTTGTGCAAATTTTAAATGTATCTAAATGTAAACATTCATCATTATAATAACTAACTTGCAAACTATTTATAAATAAGTAATTAATCTGATGTAGACAATTTTTGAAGTAAGATATCGATGATGAGTTTATAATAAAATGTTTTTCCTTTTTTCCATCCTCTGCCACCTTTTTGTCCAATAAGTAGGTGGAAAAGCTAAATGAGCTGCAGCGAAGACAGAAGCAGGTGCAGGCTGATCAATCTGCCACAACGGGGCAACTCAAGATCCTCAGAGGAGTTGAGAACAATGGTTTGAAGTCACATCTCCGGAAGGAAGGTAGCATGTTTTGTAAGCAGTTTAGTTTCATTTTTGTTATCTCCATTTCTTGATGTCCCCTCTCATGACTCCGATCCAATAGTACTAACTTATTAATGAATTGGATCAGTTGGATTGTGGTAGGAAATAACTGGATCTGTACAGAGCAGCAGGCCAGAATGATCAGGTTTGAAGGCGGCTGATTTTAGGCAATGTTGTGCTTAAACATAATGGCAGACATTCTGGTAAATTAATGAAAATAATTTTTAAAACATTGAGGAAATTAAGTACCGTGAATTGAGGAAAAAGTACTGGAAGCCTTCAAGTTAAACATTGAGTTTAGGAAAAATTAGGGCAATAAACAGGAGCCTTGTCATGTGAATGAAGGATTCAAAAGTGCACTGGGTGTTGTCTTTTCATGTGCAATCAGAACTGGAGCAGACGCTGGAGGAGGAGGGTGCCTACAAACAGAGTCTGGAAATGTCACTTCTGCAACTGCAGAACGACATCTCAGCTCTGGAGCACATGTACAAGACTGATCTCGAGAAACTTCACAACCTGCAGGCGCAAATGGTTTGTGTTTGTGGCTGTAGTTGCCATTTCTCTCCGTCTGGAATGTAGACAAAGTGTCTCAAACACGTTTTACTTCAATAGTATTCAGTATTTTACCTCATGACGTACTGCAGACTGAGTAATCCATTATTACTTGTTCTCTATGAACATCATAACCTCTCATACTCTGTTGAAAAGCAGCAGAGACGGTGGCATGGTCATAAGTTAATCCTCAAAGTCTGGCATTTAGCCTGGAAATTTGCTTCACAGAGACTAATTCAGTGGCCCCGTGTAAGGCGGACTATGGTCCTGAAGTACAAGAAGTACCTCATGAAGTGCCACAAACTTCTCATGGTCCAGAAGAAGAAAAGGGACATGAAACAAAGTAGAGGTGGGATAACTACCGCTGTGTTAACTACATATTGTGTGCTTTTTAATTGACTACTTTTAGGAATAGCTACTTGTCATTTATCCATAGATAGAGCAGTGTAACAGTCTGATTTGTTCTCCAGGAAAGACAGAGGACCCACTATTTCAAAGACTCCGGAAAAAGTTTCTCCCCAGAGGAAGTGTTCCTCCAAGCTTTGACCCAGATGAAACAGTTACACAACAAAATAATGATGAATAAAAATGTTGTAGTGCATAATAACTTACACAACTTCATTATTATCACTGCAGTGGTCCTAACCCTGGAATTTTGTGCAAGTTGTACACAGGAAAGTGTCTTGCAGACCAATTTGGACGCAAAGCTAAGTTGCTTTGTGCCCACAAAAAGTGCTCATGCAGACCCCTGCCTCTACTCTATGGGCACGTGAGCGTCACAGCTTGCAAAGTAGGTAGGCATCCATTTTCATGGAGCCCTCTTGTAATTGTTCTGTTTTTTCTTTTTTATTTTTAATTGTTCTCCTACAAAATGGATTGTGTAGATTTAACCGAAGGCTGAAATTTGCAGGATAAGTAGGAATGCTGTGAAACTTGCCATGGGCTGATCATAGTGACCGGCCGATAATTGGGGCTATAGCAATGGAAAAAGCGTTTTGACCACTAGGGAGTGCTTAAAGTGCACTTATGACATCACAAATTTCTGCCACTCATTGCTACTTATGCTTGGACCCTGTCGTATTGCTGTTTGCGGCGATATTTTCTCAGTCATTTCTGTCATTGCTCTCTCCATCTCTCCATCTGCTAATGGGCTGTAAATGTAAATGATAAGTGAAAGAAAGGATAGATGTTTATTTGTTAGTCTGTGTCCACCTCCGGTTGGAGTGGCTGTATTTATTCAGAGGGCACTGTTGATTTCTGTGCCCTTCATAAATGCCAGTCTATCTAGAGTGACTTTTGTGCCACGACCGCATTAATGATTAGACAACAGACTTTTTGGCAATGAACATGGATTTACTGTAACTGGGCAGAGTTTATTTTGGCTCTTTTCCTATCGGCTACTGATTGGTTAAATAAAAAAATGAAAGCCAGTGCAACTGTTTTTTAAAGACCTGTTTTATTTATTTAATAGTCTCTGGTAATCATAGTTGATCACTGATAACTGGGGTCCTGCAGTCCTAAGGGTCCTGAAGAGAGGTTGAGTAGAGAGGTACATGACTATTCACATTATTACATGAATAAACTGACGGTACAACATACAGGAGGTGGCAGATTCATGATGCAATAAAGAAAACACATTATTATTATTCATTTCAATTAATTTCAATGGTCACATGCCAACTTTACATATTAATGGGCACAAGCTCCTAATGAGCAAGTCTAAGGCTGCTAGTGGCAAGGAAAAATTCCTACTGTGGAAAGTTAAGAAGAAATCTTCAGAGGAACCAAGATTCGGAAGGAGTCTGAGTGACACCGGGTTGAGCCTATGCTTTGGAACTGTGCTTAGACGTGTGTGTGAGGATATGAGAAAATGTTTTTGTTTTTGTAGATTATTAATTAAGGTTCATGTGATCACTGCAAGTTCCAGAGACTATGCTGACCCAAGGTGATTATTCACATGATTGTACAACCCTAAATATGTGAAATCTGTGTAAAGCTTTTCATTATTTAAGTCTAGCGCTGTTTTTGTACTTCCACAAGAAATTTGGACCTGTTCCGGAAACTCTCCACGAAGGCCATGCGCACATATCTGTCTGGAATAGTAACGCCTACGGGAAGGAGAACTTGGGACACGGTGGTGCTGCCGCCTGACGGCCGATTAGTGTTAATCTGGACTTGCAGATTGTAGTAACGTCCGTTTGGCCTGTTCATTATTCCTTGTAGGTCAATTCGCAGGAGTTGTGAGCGCACCAGCGTCCCACGCCGATTGCCCAATAACCCATTGTTCCATTCTGCAATTATATCTGTTATTTCACGTGCCAGGTTGTTGTTGTTTGCCACGGGGTTGTTAAATGCCTCAGCGTAAAAATTAGTATTTATTCGGTTCCCCCCGTCTCTGCGCTGACAGAACAGCCTTGCATTGTTGCCAGGCTGCCTTTTTTTGCGTTGAGGGATGCGGTACTGGCATTCATTAGAACGGATAACACCACAGTAGTCCCAACCCAGCAGTGACGTGTAGCACCAAGTGTAATCGGCGCCGTGGGCCCCACAGTGGTACTGGGTCCTACATGATTCCTCCTTGTATGTCGTGTCAGGGAACGGGGAACAGTAATCCCAGCCTTGCTCGGTGTAACACCAATAATATTGATTGTCTTTGTCATAAAAACAGTCATCGTTGCACAGTTTCTGGTAGGTCGAACTCATGTACAGCAGGGTCTTGGGCTCCACGACTCCACAGTAACCCCAGCTGCCCCAGCTGCCGGTTTTATGTCTGCACCAGTAGTACTCTTCCCCGTACTTCCCACACGGATGGTTGTCTTGACAGGGCACACCTTTATAATCTGTTCTGTCCATCATCGAGCAGTAATCCCAGCCCTTTCTGGTATTGCACCAGTAGTAGTCCTCTCCGTCTTTGCGACACGAGTCGTAGCAGATCTCCCCATAAGTAGAGGTATAATGATTATAAATGAGGTTTTCCACATCACCGCTGGCTCGGCAGATTATGTGGATGAAGATGATGCAGATTATATGTTGATGTGCCATCTCTGTGCTTAACTAGGATGTGAAAGGAAAAGAAAATTTGCATGTGCATGCATTTGACACAAGGTTTTGCTAAATTGAGATATATAAAAATATAGATATTTACTTTTTCCTCTATTATAATCCTTAATTACATTATTCTGAAATAGGTTCCTCCCAAATACAATATATTACTTACATAGCTAGTCACCTCTTTGTAAAAATTGCCTTTGGTGCTGCTTATATCTGACCTACGCCTATTAGATGTAGAATTTTATTGGTTATGTTTTCAGCGGGAAGGTGGGACTTAACAAATCTCTAATAATGTTTATTCCTTTGTCCCTCTGCGTGGCGCGTGTGTGACTGGCAGGTTGTTTGTGGCAGAATGCAGAAGTGATGCTTGCATATAGTGCCCAAACCAAAGCATTTTTTAGGTGTGCGTTATGCCTAGTCTCCCAGACAGAATGTTTACAGTGGAACATAAGAGGCATGGTGACTTAATGTTAATATTAATCAGTAAAACAGGACATAACTGAGATTTACGAATGTTGCCGTGGTTGAACATTAACATGCCACATTTGGAGTCCCTTTCCCAGCATTCCAGGTGCTTTGGACCACCACAGGGACGCTCAGTCTCCACGTCCACTTCACCCCACCAAGGCCAGTACCAGACTCGTACCTGTATATGCCAAAAAGTGGGTCATTAAACTTGACTGAATTTATTGGACTCCCATCACAACCCGCAGGTCAGCAACCCTTGCACCAGAACTGTTTTTGAACTCACTTCCAAAACAAGGTTTTATTGACATGTTTTTGATGCCTGCACTTGTTCCCGTCAATTTTCCCCCCATTTTTCCCCCAAAGACTAACATGGAGCTCAAAATTCAAGGCTTTATTGCGCAGTCGGCATTCTTCACAAAGCCACCAAATGCAACATGGTTCGAGGGCTTATTTGAGGGCTTTCATGCTTTTACTCTGTCATTAATTTTCCCCACAGGAGCCCATTTGTTTCTCCCATTAAGAATACATGGGATTTGGGACTTGGAAGCTTCCTTTCACCTGTTTTTACATGACAGTCAACACAGTTCTTATGTCACCTCAGGGCACTTCACTGAATACACATCTTAATCTCTTTCCACCCACACTCGTCTTTTTCTTGCTTTTATCATCCCTCATTCTATCCCCATTCTCTTCAATGCATTTTTCTCAAAGTACTTATGCTCGGCCAGTTTTCATGTCACAGCTACAAAATTTGAGCAACCACATTGGCATTTTTTTGCAGAAATGCATCTCTAGTTATTATTGTTATAAAGGTAATAAAATGATACCTATATATGGCAGTGTTTAATTATGCAGTTTTAGGAGATCCAAGGTTAGGGTTGCCATCTAAAACTGACAAAAAGCCTGGACATTTCGCCAACCCCACTAATCACTTTGCCTATAAGCAGAAACACAGCTGGCCTATAACATTCACTGTCCCGGGAGTGTAAGTTTCCCTCTGTGACAGACCATTAAAAAGAAGGACAGGTGGCAACCCTATCCAAGGTGCTGATGTACAGAATACCTTTAAATCTTTTCTTGCATTTCAAAATAGTCTCACAAGGTAAAGTTATTACTTTAATGTAAAAATGAAGTTTTCATAGCCTTCTGGTGAACTGCTTTTACCTCTGATAAACAGGTGTAGGTTCGCAGAAGAAATGAAGCTATAATCAGCATCATAATCATTGGTTTACATTTGTTATTTAAGCAAATACTATTAAACATTATATACAAAAATACAAATAAACATTGTAGACTCTCACTGTGTTTTAAGTGTCTGTATAGATTTATTACCACACTCTCTGCATATGACGTCTTAGGAGAGTTTCAGGAACCTAGATTTTCTAGTTCCAGTCATAAAAACGGAAAAAATCTGAAACAAACTCAATTCTGGGAGACATGAAGCACTCATAACATTCAGCTTATTATTTTTAGACGTGACATAATCTGAATTCTGTTTTAATCTTCAATTGTCAATTATGACGTGAAGGTTGCTGTATGTAGTGTATTGAATAATAACTATAAGTACAGACCACCAGATCCCAAGCATGACACATTTCTGTCAAAATTATCAGATTTGTTATAACAGACAATAATAAAAATCTCATATTGTGACCAGATATGTAGAGAAGGTCAAGAGAAGACATCACAATTCATAACATAATATCTGTATTGTCGTGTACAGTCATAATCATCAAAATACATTTATTAGGTGTACATTTGGAAAATGTTACTTTTATTATGATGCTTATGTATTTTAGGATTTTAGTAATAATCTAACATTAAATGATAGTCACGTTAGCACATAATTTATCTCATCAACTAAAACTTTTTTTTGGTTTTGTTATTAATCACATCCACTGTAACTTTGGCCTGTCTTCTGAAGCTCTCCAGGAAAGCGTATTTTATGTCGTCCTCTGAAACGGCTGCATATGTAGGTATGAGGACCAATGACAATGTTGTGCTTGTCCCAGGCTTTCGTGGTTGATTTATCTGGATTTGTAAGTTGTAGTA
The DNA here is from genome assembly GCA_032718565.1 of Distichodus sexfasciatus. Classification (NCBI taxonomy): domain Eukaryota; kingdom Metazoa; phylum Chordata; class Actinopteri; order Characiformes; family Distichodontidae; genus Distichodus; species Distichodus sexfasciatus. Next base: position 9,779 of record JAVGVS010000681.1, on the reverse strand, counting down.
GCACTTATCTGATGTTATAGTTTGTTGGTCAATGCGCAGTTCTCCAGTTTTATGCAATGTTTTTGTATTACAACCAGCGAAATTATGAAGACTTTTCCAAGCCCAAGTGAAACGACAACTCTCTGTCGCACAGCTTTATTGTAATGTTTCATCAGATACTGTATAAACAACGTCACAGCCATAGCCAATGATGTTATCGCTCTCTGACAGGCTGACTGGCCACTGATGTATTTGCATATTGCAAATATGTACATGGGGCAGTTGGTGTTCGCTCTGTGATCAGAAGGTCACAGGTTCGAATCCAGGGCCCGTAAAGTTACCACTGAGGTACTCATGAGCAAGGTACTCCTTCACGGATGGGTTAAATGCAGAGGTCAAATTTCGGTGTGGTGTGTTCACAACAACAAATAATCAGTCACTTTCAAAATTTGTGAATGTGTGAAGGTTCAGCTGTGGCAAGATGACTGAACATGGAATCTGCTGTGTGAATATAATTCAACAAAACTAAATGAAATGCCCAACAGATTCCTGGGAGGTAATATGTCTTTAATAATGTTAAAGTTGTTAAAAGGGTTTCTTTGGGGGTGTAGAATAAAATATTAAGAATATGTTTCTCTAGATGTAATTTCAAACAATTAGGTCTGTGCCACAAAAATGAGTGTCTTATTCCCCCCTGTGTGAATGTTCTGCATAATTCAAATGTTCTGGATTAAAAAGGTTAATAATTAAACTTGATAACCATTGTGATTTAGGATTGTCATAGAATTCTAGCACTTAAATGTGCATTTCGTGTAAAACCTTATTTTGATGAGCATTTGGAATGTGCAATCTAATTGTCTGTGGTCTGTAACCTGATTTAGTCTAACTTCCAAAGGGTATAACATGCATAAACATTTTTTTCGATGCATTCCTTTCAAAATAACCTGAATTTGGGGTGAGATAGTTCTAAAGATGAGTTTTGTAGACCTTACTCTCTTCAATCTTGTTGCTATTGTCATCCAAATAGATCAAAATATTGTATATTTCTTTTGGGTTGTTTGGCTAGTGTTATACTTCTAGGGCTGGTTTCTTGCTCATGGATTAAGCCTAGTTTTGGACTAAGTTGTAGCACCAATGGAGATTTGCCATTCAAACTCAAAGTTAGACTAGGACTAGGCTTAAACCTTGACTGGGAAACTGGCCCCTAGCATCAGTCTTTAGTCTTGTCTCATTTGTTATGGTGGCTGGACTACAGAAATGTAGGCCATAGATATCAGACCTGAGTTCTGTCTCATCTGAAGAAAGGCACAACATCCCCTGCCTGCCTTTGGACCCACTTCTAAATTGCAGGTTTTATGACTGCTGGTCAAGCATATCAAATAATGATTGTTATTACTATCCGTCTCCTTTAATTTGCTTAGCTCATTCAAATATTCAGCAAACTCAGCACACATTCACCTGTGCGGACTGTATTGTTTTCAGTCTTTTTCCCTTTTGAAGATTGGAAAAGTCTTCATGAAACTATTTATGAATGTTGTATACCAGTATGTTAGGGGAATATTAGGGGTGTGCAACAAATTGAATCGAATCGAATCAAATCAAATCGTCATTCTTTCTCTGTTGATTCAAAATCGATTCATTCATTTTTTTTAAAATCGTACATATGCATTACATTTAGTAAACTACATTTGATTCACTCTGACTCTGACTGTGTATTTAAATATTATTTTTTTAATTTAATTCCACTTCTGCCCCTGTGGCGGCGCGATAACACAAGAGTCCCGAACCCAGGAGTGCCAGGCACCATGGGTAATGTAGTGTGTTGTGTGATTCGGCGCTGTGGCGCTGGTGACTTCCTGGATACCGGACATAGTGTGTTTAGTCAGCAGCTCGTTTCCGCAGGAGCTTTGTCATCCTCTAGACTTTTCCGACGCGAACACATCTGACTGTAAGCGGTAAGACAGCGTTTATTTTTACACATTAGTCCTTTATATATGTGTTGTAAACATTGTACCCAGAGTTAACGAGCACGTTGTGTTAAGTAGAGACAATGAGTGGAGCCCAGGAGCTCTTTGTTTCAAGCTGAACCGTTTCCTTACTGCAGCTTTGCATGCGAATACGCGGAGTCTGTATGACGAGACGCAAAACTGTCAATTAAATAATGAAATCTATAATTGCACGCTGCTGCTTTACATCTTGTACATTTTCACGCAGTGACTCGACTTGGAGCAACTGCTTTAACAATCCGTTAGTCTATTCGATTGGCTGAAAGTGTGTGGTTAGCGCGTTGTGGCTTAACTGTCAGTTTTGTTGTGCATGTGTTATGTTTATTTTTTATTTTATTTGAATGTTGGTGCAGTGTAAAGACACGTTATCGATCGCGGTAGAGACGCGCCTCGTGCGCTTCATGTTGCGTGTTGTTTACGCCTGCTGACGTCACTCTGTTTGTCTCCCTCTAGGACAGTTCTGATTGGCTGTGCGCTCAAGCTGCAAAACAACAACATCTCCGGCCGCAGCGGGGCTTTAAACGCGTCTTTAAGACACACAGTGCTTAAACTGCGCTTATTTGAACAAGACGAGCCATGTCTGACCACACGGAGAACGGAACCGGAGACTGCGTGGACGCTCAGCCTTCGAACATGCCCGGGTACGATCACCTTAACTACTGTCGCTATGCAGATAAACGCCGGAAGTGGAACTTCCCATTCGCTTACTTCCGCCTTACAATTTATTTATAGTATATACACCATACTATACTATACATTGCTATACAATAATAAATAGTTAAAGTGTATATATATGTGTATATATGATTTTAGATCAACTCAAAAAGGCAATAAAACTTCAGTCATAAAATGATACAATTTATAACATATGACAAAACGTTATTTTATATTTTAATGTTTTAATTAAATTAACTGCATTTTTACTAAGAAGCTAATTATTAAAAAAAAAATAACTGAACCGTCAAAAAACACTGAAACCTTTGACGCTTGTTGTTTACTTCCTGCTTTGGCTTTAATGCCAGGGCTAAAAGCAGTTCTCATAAAATGGGACTTACAGTAGCTGAATGTAACAGAAAGGTCTCCTGGGATGCCTTCCTGTTTGCTCAGCTTTTTCATTTTGCAAACCAGATGGTGTTGTGTGCTATTTTTGGCCTAACCAGCATGGATGAATGTTTGTTGTGTGTACATAAAAGACTGCAGCTCTTATTCTGTCAGCCTGAGCTAAGATTATATGAACTCATGCCCATTAAAACTGTTACTGTCATTGGCGGTTAGATCATTTTTTGGCCGGTACACTGTCGTACCAGTGTAACATAGCATCTATTATGGATATGATTTTTCATTGTCAAGCCTTAGTTTGAAAGGCCTGTGTGTATTTGTGTGTGTGTGTAGCGGCAGCCAGGCTGAGGCCGGAGCAGGAGAGTCTGTGCAGGTCGATGCCAAAGGCCACTCTCACAGCTTCAGATACAGCCTGAGTTACCCCTGCATCGGCTACTGCATCATCATCAACAACAAGAACTTCCACAGGAGCACGGGTAACATACGCTCTTACACACTCAGAAAAACAGAGACTTTATGGAGGTTCGGACCATTCTGTTGTCGCAAACTCACTCAGAAAGCTTTCCCTTTCTCTCCCGAAAGGCATGAACCAGCGCAACGGCACAGACGTGGACGCCGGCAATGTGATGAAAGTGTTCGGGAAGCTCGGCTACAAGGTGAAGGTGTACAACGACCAGACGGTGGAGCAGATCAAGCAGGTTTTGACCTCGGGTAAGTCTAACTTTAACATGTGGTTCTCGTAAACGCAGCTTCTTTAAACTTTAACCAGCAGAGTGGTCAGGTGCTATACTATATAAATTGGATCGTCAGGTGACTGATCACAAGATGTGACCAGGATGTGGACGCAGCTCGCTCCCGCCTACGCCCTGTTTATTGTAGACATAGACTTTTTTCATTCTGCAGAATGGTTGAAGCCACGATATTTGAAGGAAGCCAGCAACCAGAGGCTCAGTTATCACTTAGCTTTTTAGGGGTTTGATTAAAGCTCAAGAATTTACTTGCAAAGTCCCAGATGACGTGACCTTCAGCTCTAGGCTGACGATGATAGATTCAGTAGAATTCAGTGGGTTCCTGCACAGTCTGTTTGGTCTATATTTGGTTCCACATTCCCATCCACTACACACGTAGCAACCCTGAGCGATGGACGAGAGCGACAGGAATGACAATGACACCTTTAAAAAAGCCTCCAGGCACCGATGCTCATGCGTGGTTGGTCATGTACATAGCAGGCACTCCTCTCTGTCATTTTTGACTGACGTTTTCTCACCCTTTGTTAGATGGTTGTGAACACGTAGGACGTTTTTTCATCAGAGTGACTGTCAAGCGTTCAAGCAGAAGGCAGAGTAACCGACAATGACGGCTCATTTCAAACCATTTCTGGCAGTTACATTTTAGAGAACTCCTGTAATAAGTGCTTATACTCAAGGAAAGGGCGTAAGACATTTTTGCTGCTTGAGGACGGTACCTTGCTCATGGCTACGGTACCGTAACCATTACACTACCAACCGCCCCATTATATACTGTATAATGAATGTTATATTTATTTTTGTGTACGTTCTATAAAATTCTGTTCAAATATTTGTCTTTGTGTGACATTGAACCGCCAGAGGTTAAACTGACTCGACTGGTGTGAAGTGAATAATTCAGTAAAGTTGGTGTGTGTGTGTGTATCAGTTGCAAAGGAGAACCACAGTCGATGTGCATCGCTGGTGTGTGTGCTGCTGAGTCACGGAGACGAGGGCGTGTTTTTCGGGACCGACGGCGCAGTAGAGCTGAAGTCCTTAACCAGCATGTTCAGAGGAGATCGCTGCCTCTCTTTAGTGGGCAAGCCCAAACTCTTCTTCATACAGGTGTGTGTGTGTGTATGAATGTAGATGTGCATTGATGTGCATGTGTGTGGTTTTGACACTAATAGAAGCTCAGTGTCTTTCCCAACATGTGGATGTGGTCGACACACAATGTTTCACGCACTTCCATCTTTTATGTGTGTGTGTGTGTGTGTGTGTGTGTGGAGCCTTAAATCCAGGCCTTCTGCAAATATTTTTTCTCTTTCATGTGTGTGTTAGTGGGTGGGTCAGTGTGGGAACTGCAGAGAGGGACAGTTTATAATCCAGGAAATGAATTTCTATGTGTATGTGTGTGTGTGTTTAGGCCTGTAGAGGCACAGAATTGGATGCAGGAATAGAGATGGACAGCAAACCGGACGGTTCTGAAGTGAAACTTCCAGTGGAAGCCGATTTTCTTTATGCTTACTCCACAGCACCAGGTATATACCCCCCCATCCCCAACCTCCTCCGACACACACAAACACAGAAAACTCCAGACTTAAATCACTCACTACACACTGCACCGCAGGTTACTACTCCTGGAGGAACACCATGACCGGCTCCTGGTTCATCCAGTCGCTCTGTGAGATGCTGGCCAAATACGGCCGAGAGCTGGAGCTGATGCACATCCTGACCAGGGTGAACTTCAAGGTGGCGACGGACTTCGAGTCCGTCTCCAACTCGCCGGGATTCGACGCCAAAAAGCAGATCCCCTGCGTGGTCTCCATGCTCACCAAGGAAATGTACTTCACGCCCTGAAACCTCGTTCCGTAACGCAGTCAACGACAAAATTCAGGGACTCAAAAGGGAAACACTCCACAGATACTAATGGATGAAACTCAGTTAACCACAAGTTAATCAAATCTCCGTTAGTCTATAATCACTGTCAACTAGCAACTTTTAGAGGTCAGGTGCTTTCATATTCATATTAACACCCAAATTTCAGAACCAGCATAAAAGTGTGATAGTTGTTATTAGAACGTAACCTCTAAGGTGATACTTTACAGGACTTTTTGCATGTGAAGTCTTCAGGGGAAAGAAAGTGTCTGGGAACCGATTGGATTTTAGGTCAGTGCTGTGGCAAAAATGCAATAATTTACAGTACAGATTTCGGGGACTCGATTAAAACGTGTTTGGAGCAAAATTCACACATTAGTACGTGCAAAGTAGTTGCAAATATGAATATGCAAATATGAAACCAAAACATGTCCAATCCTTTAGACTGTAAAAGGGAATTTTTTTAGATCAGATCTGAAAGGTGACTGAGAAGACACTGCTTTGGACCATTACTCACAAGCCCTGTTTTTCGGGAGGTTCTGTTTATTTATTGTTTGCAGAACCCAGTTTAAAAAAGCTGTCATTTAGTCTGAGTCTTTGTTTATTTACCGTTATGCTCCATGTCACTTTAACTGACCAGGGGTGCGTTTTTCAAAAGCATAGTTGATAACTATGTTAACAACTACCATAGTGTACGTTAGCAACTAACTATGCTTTTGGGAAACGCACCCCTGGTGTTGTTTCCCGAATTACCCACAAACACCCAGGTTCCGGGAACGATATTAACCTGCATTTAGGAGTTTTGTTGGATTTTAAAACCATCATATTCTACTGTTATTTTGTCGGTTAGTGTCTTTATTTGGGTTCACTTCAGGATTTTTAGTGGTATTTCGGTATCGTTCTCACTTCAGTAAACCTAGGCTTTCATAGTTGTGGTTTGTCCATTTTGAGAGGCACAGGACAAACCTGAACAAACCACTTGGTGTCAGAATGCATTTCATATAATACTTTTATTATGCACCCATATATTCCTTATCTTTCACCTTTTCTCTAACTAATCTATTTGTGCTTTTCTACACTTTTTATGTGCATGTATCATTACGAATCCGGTTCGTTTTGTCTGAGCCTTTAAAGGAGAGATGAGGAGGGATGTCATTGTGGAAGAGAGCTCTGTTTACATCCGATACTGTTACTGCTATTCCACTGTGACATCTTGTGTAGGGTTTGATAGGTTTTCTTCTCTCCTGTGACGTTGGTACTTTTGTATTTATAGTAGTTCTTCACATTGTGAACCTACAACTTTGTATATCCAGTTATGGACTTATATTTTATACCCTCAAATTTGTAGAAGACACAAAAATTAAACAATCAATGGACGGGTTCAAATAAATCCGTTTCATAGTGTAATCAGGGACCTGGCCAAGTTGGGGCAGTTAAAGCCAGGGTTTAAGTACTGTTGGTTCTGTTAAATACTGTTGAATATTAGTGGTCGTGTGTAAAGAAGTTAAACAGACCCCAGGCTATTTGCTGACTGAATGGAAGCTAATAACGATGCTTCCATTGTTACCCACTTAATGTCTTTCAGAGGCACAGGGCTTGTTTCGAAACTGCCATTCTGCTGAGCCAATAGAGGAATTTTTACTGTCTAACGGTACATACCACTGAGGTGCTTTTTTTGTGTAAAAAGGGAGTAAAGACAGTTATTAATGTAATGCATGATCCCCACAGCACATGTTTATATGAGTTACGGTTTGCTTACCTTAGGATATTTTTGGAACGTGTGATTTTTAGGTAAATATGCAATGCGTAAAGCCCTCTACACTGCTTTCCAGGAGCACTGCCTTACAACAATCACATCAGACCTCAAGTGACCTCTACCTACTGAGCTATAGTGGCGTTAGTCAGAACCATTTTGGGTTAAGGGCTGTGCGGTTAAAAACCACATTTCAGACCAAGACACTTGTCTGTTTTGGACAAAAGCCTTTTCACTCATCATTTACAATAATTAGATCTGGATTAAATATGTTTTTTAGTTATTCTTGTGCTCTCTAAGTTAATCCTGCAACATTGTTCTGTATTGTATTGGCAAACCTATTGGAAAAAATAAATCACACTGTCGTTTTTCAAAACTTTCTGGGTTTTTGTTCATTTTGTCTTAGAGAAACGTTATTTATTGGGGTTAAGGAGAGACAAAAGGAAATTTCCAAAGCCAAACTACTTCATTGCAAAAAGTATTAACAGTTCATAGAAGCGTTATTTATTTATTTATTTATTTATTTATGTTGTACACCCCGTGTTCAAAATTGGAACTGCGCTACTAAAATTTATAGCGGCCTGTGCCTAATATTGATAAATAGAACTAAACCTAACGTGAAGATTTATATTATGAATATACTAAAATGAATATTTTGAGGTACTTTTTAAGACACAGTGTTCTATGATGATGCCGATGAGTTGCTTTGTAATAAATAGTGATGCTTGACAATAGAGTTGGATGTCGAGACCACTTTGACGTGGTCTTGGTCTTGTCACAGTCTCGATGGTCCATTGTCTTGGTCTCGCTGTCTCAGATCGACATAGTGGTCGGGAGATTTGGAGCCAACAGTATCCATGACGCACAACGTAACGTTCGATAATGCAACATTATTATTATTTCGCCTTTTGCGCGCTTCAAATGCAACCAATCAATGGCATACATGTATTTTGTTGTGATTGAGACATGGACGCTCATCCAGTCAAAACACGCAAGTGTAGCGCTAGTTAAACGTTAGATCCAGCATCACAGTGAGCAGTAAGCCTAGTCAGTCAGTTACAGTAATGTCAGCAGTACTAGGCTAGTCAGTAAGTTACAGAAATAATGTCAGCGAATTCTTCAGTCATAAAGTTTGCGTTCATAGCACACAAAGAGGTTTTTTGCAGCACAGGTTCAAAAAAGAAGCATTCGACAAAATGCAGATTTTGCAAAGTCTCCTTGACCGAGACAACACCCCTCACCCCCCACATTTTGCACTGGGAGCATTTTTTGATAGGATAGGGTACATTAGTCTATCGGATTATGCTACCCTTGATATTTTAATTAAAGCTAATATAATAGGGTAGCAAAAGTATTGATATAATATTATAAGATTTTGCACTGGGAGCATCATGTGATAAGGGGCACTAATTTATTTATTTATTTATTTTCATAAATTTGATAAATAGCATGAAACCTTGCTCCACATATGTTTTAATTAAAAGAATGACACAGATATTATATTTCTGTGAAACATATACTCTTATGGGAAATACACCATTTAAAAAGGAAACCATGAGGTAGCATTTTTCGACAAGGCAGCATAAATCGAGAGAACACCGGGACTACCTCAACCTCCACCAGGCACCTGGAGCATAAACACCCTGAAAGGTAAGCTAGCCAGTAGCCATCTACCCATCTTCAAATTCTTCAACCTCAGATGACCAGATCATGTGTATGTATTATTGTTATTTATCATGTTCTTCTCACACGCGGCATAAATTTTTTAGGGACAGATTTATTTTATTTTTTTGCAAGCTTCTCTGCAGACAGCTTTTCTGGTGAAGAGTGTAACTACATGCTAAGTACAGGTAGCTAGCTCTACAGCACACAAAAGTTAAGGGAGTATTTTTTTTCGGTCTCGGTCTTGGTCTTGACTCTGTCTGTCTTGGTCTTAGTCTTGGTCTTGTCTTGGTCTCGATACCCTCTGGTCTTGGTAGTGTCTTGGTCTTGGTTTAGGCGGTCTTGATTACAAGTCTACTTGACATACAGGAAAAATTTAGCACGGCAGCGACTCGCTTTTATTTACCTTGATCATTTGCAATGTCAAAAACGAATTCTATGTAGAGTTCCGATTAAATTATTTATTTAAATTAATCTGTTGTGTTTTCACGACGCAGGCCATGATGTAATGCCACAAATCAAAAACATGGAAGTTCTATATTTGTCAAAGCAATATTAAATTAGTAATATTTTAGTGCCACCTTGTGTTCAAAATCGGAACTGCGCTTAATTTTTTTATTTTTTACCAATAGCAGTCCATATTTCTATGCTCCTGAAATGTATTAAAATACAGCTCTCGGTTTGAACACATACATACATATATATATATATATATAT
>JAVGVS010000680.1:121578-146224 GCA_032718565.1 Distichodus sexfasciatus | reverse complement strand
AATATATAGTAATATAAGTTATATTAATATAACAATGTAAAATGTTAGCTAGTGATAATTGACTATCAGTCTTGTCAGCAATTCTCTGAGTGGCACTGTCCGTCTAAGTTTGCTTTTCAAATTAATGTTTAGCTAAAAGGAGTTACAAAAACCGCCCTGCGGTGTGTTGGCGCCTGCCCAGGGTTGTTCTCCGCCTTGCGCCCGTACTTCCCCGGATAGGCTCCGGTCCCCCCGCGACCCCAGTTGGGATTAAGCGGTTCGGATAATGAATGAATAAATGAGTTACAAAACCTTCATGGCTTGCTGACAAGAACTATGAAATTCTTTCTCTTCCTTCATTTTGGTTAGCCTGCTTCTCTATCCTCCCCAATATTTGACAATATCCATCTGGTAACATTAGTGTCACTAAAATCAAAGTAAAAGGTCTTTATGATCTACCACATTTAAATTTGACATCTATTGCATACATAACGTGCAATAAATGACATGACACCAACACCCACAGTTGAGTGGACAACTATTCATAGGTTTTGACAGTGTAGTTCTTGGTGCCGGTCCCAAGCCCAGGTAAATTGGGAGGGTTGTGTCAGGAAGGGCGTCTGGTGCAAAACTTTTGCCAGCTCAAAACGCAGACAACAAAGTAGCTGAATCGCTGTGGTGACCCCTAAAGTAAGGAGCTAGAAGAAGAAGAAGAAGAAGAAGAAGAAGAAGAAGAAGAAGAAGAAGAAGAAGAAAAGATGTCAGTATATTAATAAAACTGTTTCCCACACAGTGACATCTCAAAAACGTTTTCCCAAAAGGGTAAAGGTTAGAGAGTTGCTCCTATGATTGGACGGTCGCCAGGATTGTGTTTATGGGAATTTTTAACCATTCCTCTAGAAGAGCTTTGTGAGCTACTGATGTCGGACAAGAAGGTCTGGCTTGCAGTCACACAAAGTTGGGAGCATGAAATTGTCCAAAATCTCTTGATATGCTGCAGCATTAAGAGCCTCTTTCACTGGAACTAAGGGACCGAGCCTAACGCCTGAAAAACAACCCCCATTGGAAAAACTGAATTCAATGATTTGGAGGGGTGTCATAATGCTTTTGACAATGTAATGTACGTCAAATGCAGTGGCTGGTATTTGATGTGGTGTGTTCACAAATGCAAATATTAATTCGCTCATCCGTCAGACCCCAGAAAAAAATTTGTACAAATATATTTTTATAGCTAAGAAAGTTCTACAAATTCATTGTAAATCCATAAATCCTTATTAAGAGCTGAAATGCATGTAGAAGTTCCATCTGACAAAAAAAAATGTAACCAACTCATTTCTCTTTCACAGCGCACTTTCGGAGTTTTGACTCATTGTTGTTTTCGCCAAACGTGATCAAGGGACTTCTCCACTTCCCTCTCATTTTCTGTGCTTAATTTTAAAGACAAGCTTAGAGAAATGACTGTGGATACAACATACCCTAATCATGACTGTAAATTAAAATACTGCTCTAGTGTCACTCTCAGATACAGGATTCAGTATGAATTAGCTTTGCAATCTAGCAGAAAATAAGGAACGTAGAATAAGACTTTGCCATTGACAGACAAATTCCCATAAGAGTATGGAACACCATTATTAGCATCTACTTTTTGTGTTTGTTTATATGTAGCTCACACCTCCAAATCCTGTCATCTAAAGGCTGTCGGTATGAAATGATTAACAGGATGGGCTTTGGGGTTTGGAGGCAGTTGACTTAGAATGAGGCCCACAAAGGCAGCCAAACATTTAGAAAGAAAAAGAGAGACACCCATGGGTCAAAACACAGTACTGCAAGAAAGTAGCCTTGCTCACCAACATGTTTCTGTATGAGCTACGGACTCTGCTGAAAGGCTCACAGTAGAGCATTTGCCTTTTTCCCTTCCGGACGACTTGACCAAATTCAAATGATTACAGAAAAAAGCTTCTGGGGTCAAAGTAATTGTAAAGATGAACATCCCGTTATTATTACTTAGAACTGATAAGCCACAACCACAAGGGGCGTAACCACATCTTAATGTGTTTGTCAGTTGTTCATATCTAGAATTGCACAGAATCATTACATACGTTAGTAATTCCCCTTACATATTTTTTGTATACGGGGGTCTTACTCCTATTTTTCAAGTACGCTAGATTCACTGATCCTAGAGGTCCTATGTACTCAGAGGAAAGAGGACGCGCTGACACTTTTTCAGGTTTACATGGAGTGTAGTTTTTGGGGTTTTTTTTACTGAAGAGATTCATTTTTCCAGAAAGCAAGCCTTTAAATCCACCTACAGGGTTCAAGGGCTCAAGAGCCAACCTTAGAAAAACTGTAAAAACAAAAACTGTTAAAAATCAGCTAATAAACTTTTCGATGCCCAGTTGTAACTACAGTATGTAAGAGAGTAAAGTACAAATATATATAATTTAATGATACTATGTATATACATTTCTCAGCAGTCTGGCATAGAATACAGTTTGTATCTAATGCTAGATAGTCTTAACCTCAAAGACAAACCCGGGCGAATAAAAAGTAAAAATCTAGATTATATCAGTAGCAAAGACTAATGGAAACCAGCGCTTCTCTCCTCCGTATGCCGAGACTTCAGGCGATCCTCCTTTCCCTTCCCATTGGCCTCAGAGCCGCGAGAAATGAGAGTGCATAAAAAGACTTTTTGACTGAAAAAAAAAGGAATCATTGTCCATAAATCCGCAACTGTAATGGTTCTATTATACAGAGGCAAGAATGAGCTTGCCTTACAGCTACAGTGGTAAGTGTTAATTAAGGAGGTCGAATACAATGCACTGCAATGGGATCCTTATTTAATGCTGTCTGGCAACTCTAAATAGGGAGAAAATGAAATTCTCCTTCGCCTCCTGACTCTTTGCTACAGCCACTTCCCTGTTTATGGAAACCAAAATTCAAAAAAAAAAAAAAAAAAACATATTACTGGTTCCGGCTGCAAATGTATTATTGTGCATATGCACGGAGGGTTGCAGAGGAAATGAGATATCTATATAAGCCAGACTCATCTATGATTCTCGACTTGTCTATTACTCCTAGTGAAATGCATTGTTACAAAGTCCAATCAGCGTAGAGAATGCAAAAATCGCCTGAAGAACAGTTGTAAAAATCGGCATAGACACAATCTTGTTCATGATGGTTATTTTTGGTCATTGCTGGTTTGATGCCAGTCAAGCCGGTCAAAGGGTTTGACAGCAAAACCAGCTTTAAGGCTTCCAAAACACACTGTCAAAAGTATATGGGGCATGGTTCCATCTAAGCTGCTGAAAATCAGCAACTTTTTAAGTCAGACAGACCTCTAAAATTGAACTCTTCTCAACTCACCAACAATGCCAACATACTTGCAGTGATACACCTGCAAGATTCAGTGGAAAAGTTTAAGTTAAGGGCAAGCTTAGCCCAGCACTCGAAATACAACTGTCAGTAAAGACCGAGACCTAAACTTTCCATGCAGGAAAAGGCCTTGGCCTGCCTGCTGCGTGATAATGGGGGGATATTGACTGCTGGAAGGATAAGGAGTTTATTGAGATGGAAAATGGCCACAAGTTAAGCGCCTAGGCTAAGTAAATGAAATAAAGGGCAATCGCATCTTATTAAATGAGACTCGTTCCTCTCAGCGAGGCAAAGTAATTATAAAGTTCATTACTGTAATGAGTGAAGCCATTCTGAAAGAGCAGGCCCAGGCCAGGGAGGAGAGAAAAGGAGCCATTGATCAAACCGTCAGATCACTCAAACTCGCAGAAGTGCTCCAGAAAGGCCTCAGGCAGAGCAGTTCTGAGAATAACGAGAGGATGAGGGAATGACATCACCTTGTAATAGGCTTCATCTTAACAGGCATACACGCTTCCTAGTAAATGTTTGAATCTCTACAGCCTTCAAGAGTGATATCAGACATTTGCTAGCATTTGACTATGCAACATTTACAGGCAAAAAAACCCTCCCATTTGTATTTATTTTTTATGAACAGTTTGGTCTGATCGGTCAATCTAGCATCGTTGGTCAATGTATTTTAGCTTGACATTTGTGGTAATGTTACGCATGTAATGCAGCAGACTTTGTAAAAAGTCTGCAAGAAACGTGCCGCATTCTCAAGACAAGATTTGTATACGTATGCAGACAATTACTGGATGAATATAATAACCACTTGGTATTTTTCCCACAAATAATCCAAATATTATACTAATATTTGAGTTGAATTAAAGCTGTGTGTTCAGTGGCTAGTTGGTACACTAGAATTCCCTTTGGCTTGTGCAAATGATTACAGGTTTGTTCGGCAGTTGAAAATCCCTGTACAAACAGACAGAGTAGCTGTTATGCTAAGCAATAGAGAGCAATGGGGCTGGTGACCAAGGCCCAATCGATACAACCTCGTCTCGCTCATGCTTGGGTTCGCTCTCCTGTCTTCTGATGACTTCATGGTCTCAAAAAATAGAAAAGTGGCGTGTAATAAAGAAAAAAATCTAGATATTCTAGAAGGTAACAAAATGTTGTTTGACTAAACTGTCATCAAAGTACATTTTGGGAGGATACATCCTGTATGTTCTATCTTGACTTAAGGATTCTCAGTCTGCTCTGAGAATGGCAGTACAAGAGAGAAAAAGAGAGAAGACTGAAGCCAGTGGGCCGGGGCAAGTGGGCCCCGCTGAGCGATAATCTGATCAGCGTTATGGAAACAATCACAATAATTCCCTTAAATTAGCCTGACGCGGCACCCCGCCAACCAGGAGATTGGAAAGTGATCGCAGAGAGACCCATCCTAATAAGTGCGCTAACTACCCAGCCAGGGCAGAAAATTGGGTGTCTAACAGAGGAGGATTCCTTATTGGCAAACACACGGTGCTCAAATTAGGCACTGTAAATACAGGGGGGGTGGTCTCCCAAAGCCCTCAAAAGAGCTTCAGAAACGCGTTGTCTTATTTGGCCTAATTCGAATTGTAGCAGAGATAATTTTGCGTAATGTGACACTTTTCATTCATTACCCTTAACGAGAAAAATTCCAACCAGCACACTTTTGTGAAAATTGCAACAAACGTTTTTAAGCGCTCAATTGTACGCTTATGCAGTTAGCAATAAATCAGCTCAAATCACAAAAATAATTCTGGCAAAAAATCCATCATCTGCGGGTAATTGGTGAAGCTCGTTTTGAAGACCTGTTTCAACTTTAACATGCCGTTGACACAAACTTTGAGGCCTTGCACTGACTAAACGATACAGTTCAGGCAGCATGGCACTAAATGTGTTTGCTAGATTTTATAAAAGGGAAAAATCCTGTTTATTTGCAGTCAAACGTGAGTGCATCACATTGATTGGGGGTAAACACAACTCATGGAGCAATGAAAGGGAGACTGATGTTTGATGTGATGATAATTATAAATGATGAGGATGGAGCAGACGTCAAGATTATGAGGATTACGGGAGCATTTCCAATGGCAGCGGGCTAAAGGCACGGCGTTGCGAGGGTAGATCAGCAATTGAGCTTAAATGTGTGGGGTATCCCCTGTCTCATTCAGGCCCGGGGCCTCTTAGCCTGATTTCACAGCCCTATAGCATAAGCACTGTAATTTTCATTAGGCATGGCCAGCATTTATGTTACACCATAGCCAGGCAAGCAATTTAGCATTTAGCCAACGATTCAGCCAACGGGAGGAGGTTTGCCAGGAGCGTCAGTACACGATCTGTCCCTCGCTTCTGACTGGGACCGTAGGAGCAGGGGAGTGAAGAAAAGGCACATAATCCACTTTCATCGTCAAAGACTCACACACAGCCAAGATCTTTACAGGGAAAAAAAAACAAAAAAAAACAAAAACAACTGCATGGGAAAGCGAAGGCTAATTTAATAGGATTTAATTTGGGGGGAGGGGTGCAATTGAAGGCAGCACCTTTTCTGTGTAAGGCAGGAATACCTCACAATTATGGAAGGAGAGACACAATGATGCTGGTGATTACCTTTGAGGGCCACAAAACAAATCTGCCTTTTCGCAATCAAGGCCATGGTGTGTCTAATCAAATGAAGGTGAAAGGCAGTAATCCTGCATTACACACATGAAATGAAGCAGCACTGTTACCCATCTACATTCACACAAGAGCTCCAGCGACACATGGAGAAAGTAGAGCACACACATACGCACAGTCAGATCTTGGTATCATCATGCGGTAGTCAAATAGACACCCATAATTACAAAATTAATCCTATTCCTGAACTTAAGCACAGTAAACAAAAAGCAAAATCTAAACAGCACATAAATTATATTTTCATATCTACCGGTTTTTTAAACATTAACCGTAGTTCTAGCCCTAAATTTAGGCTCAGTAACCAAAGGAACCAAACCAGAATATTTGGTTTTTACATACAAGATTATATATGTATTACATTATGTTTAGTCATGCCTATCTGTCTATCGGTTTTTCTAAGTTAGTAGAGATAAAAGTCATATTTTTAGGGGGCAGTTTTACTATTTGTCCCTCATGTGCACATTATTAATATATTCTTACAGAACTATAATTTTGATAGATTTGCAACCACATAATTTTTAGTACTAAGGCGTGATTAAATTTCCTAAATCCTTAGCCTAACAGCTAACACTACATCCTGGGAAACAGGTACAAAACAAGACAAGCTCCCTGCTCCCAGCTTGGCTGATAATGGAAGCTGTTGGCTTGTCTTTCCTAGTTGTGTATCACCCGTGTAAGGAGCAGTGTTCAGACGTCTGAGCTCTGGGTTCGGCTGGTTAGATTAGGTCATCAGTTACCAGCAGAGCAAACTGTTCTTAGTCAGCGTTAGCAATTCACTGTGGGAGTCGTTTGCTGTGATACGAAGCCATCGTATCGTAAGTCAGCTAGTTCATTTTACCATTATTATACTTTACTTTCCTGGCCCACTTTTTACACCGCCACTTCCTAGAGAGAGAGAAAACAAGGGAGCAATATCACCGTGGCTAAGAGTTAAGAGACTTTCTGCTACAGCGCCGGACTCCGACCTCACACACAAAAGAATCAGATTTGCCCATGCAGAAACGCAGAACAAACCACGGCTTCAGAAACTAAACCACCTCTTCCCTGCCTGGGAGGGTTACGCCGGCGTACAACGTGAATAATCTGAACCAAAGTGTTGCGCAGCAAGATAGATACTCTTGTAAACTCTGGGCCTTATGTGCTGAGAATTCAGCAGAGGCAGTCAAGATCACAGCATTTGAATAATACCAGTTGAAGGCACCTTTTTTAACCAGCAGAAGAGATTAAAATTCTGAAATGTGTAAACGTCTTTAAGAGGCTGGGGCTCTGTGATAAAGCATGACGTGCGCTTCTAAGAGAGAGAGAGAGAGAGCAAACGAGAGAGAGACGAACAGGGAAGAACACACAGACTTTGGCAAATGTGGTCTCTTCAGGATCTTCCGGGCTGGGATATACCTTCACTTTGACTGCTTGCCTTTTTTCGGCAGCTGGTAAGCCTTCAATTAAATGACGGCTACCTTTTTCAAGTCAGTAATCCTCTTAGCATGGAGCCTACCCTTTGCCATGTGCGGTTTCAGTCTTTGGCAAGACAGTGCACAAACTCTGTAAGCAGAATTATACCACTCCGTCTGCTGGAATGGACGGGGGAAGGCAGGGGGGTCAACATGGGCTTGACTGTGTGCTGCTGCACTCTCAGTATCTACACACTCACTTCACACGCACACATGCACACATGCATGTTCAAACGCGCGCATGCACATTTGCACATGCTAACACAAACTCACACACACGCAAACACCCATCTACTGTACTGCATGTTTTCTTTTGAAAACATCTGAAACAAAAGCAGTGCCCCAAATGCTTTTTTTTATCAGCAAACAGTAATTTAAGTTAGCACATGCAATTACCATGAGTGATTAATGCTTAATGCTTGTGATATCCTTTGGCGTCCTTGTAAAAATTTGCATTAACGTCTGGAAATATGTGCTAGTTTGTGATGGTGCGATAGTTGTGTGACAGTATGTGATAGACACCACAAGGGGGTGTAACGGTGTGTTGCCCCCTAAATTGGACAACCTCACCCTGTTTCCTAAAGCTCCGAGACCATTTGAATTTTTCAAAATATATTTTTATAGTCACAATCATTTGTTTTTATTTAAAATATTAATAGGTCTTTTGTTAGTTTGCGAGCGTGGTGACTTTATGATGTCTAAATATACAGTTGAGTGCTGCTGTGCAGAGGTTTTTTTTCTCTTTGCACTGCCCCGTCTCTGCATTTCAATCACCCCCAAAGTCATTTACTGCTGGTGCTGGGCCTGTTACTTGGCAACTAAGCAATAAAAATTTGAAATTGTTGTAGAGGTCGTGTAACGATAACAATATAGTACAATATGACACAACACCCACACACAACAGTGTGTTTGTCTATGAACCACGCCTAACTCTAAAGTTTAATCTTAACTTTGCATTTTGAAACTGAAAAAAAAAAGACACTGAATATTGGGAGAAGGCCTTTTACTACTCACCACAGTGTCTATTATACATGTTTTTCTACTCAATTTTCAGTAAACACCCAGTAAATACCCAGACTGTATGACCTCCCAGTGACCAGACAGAACCGCCGGCACAAATGTCTAAGTATCATCACCACCATCTCATCACTGTGAATTGACTCCTGGTCATTTCGTAATGTGAGAGAAACAAGATGGCAGGTCTGTTGTAATAAGGTTTTGGTGAGGAAAATAAGCTCAGAACACTGGAGAGGACGAACGAGGGATCGAGGGATCACTCGGCGTAACGGAGAGACATATTCAGCTGTGTCACTCTTACCCTCTCTCAGTCATTTCACTGCCCCTCTCTGTCCACTCCAAAGAAAAAAAGGGCAACTTAAGACCAAATCTCCCATTGCCTGATTGGTTGGTCCTCTACACTTTGCCGCCCCACCAAATTGCCCCACCAATTTCCAACTCCTCTACAATTTAGCAAATCTGAGAGAAGAAAATTGCCATTGTTAAATATTTCATTTCCTGCCGTGTTCAAGTTGAAAATTTGGTTCCATCTCAAATTCATTACGTGCAAGGAAATAGGTGGGACTAAAAAATTACATCCAAACTATATACATGTATCTTGATTTCCTTGGACTTAATGGACTTCATCTTGGGGTTGTGTTTTTGTGGGTAAGTGGAATAAAAAGACAGACCTCACCCTTCACCTTTATTTTTTTCATACTGGACCAGACCCATCAGTCTTTGTCTAGAGGCATCAGGGTCTTGTGGAGTCTGGCCTTGCTGTGGTCCTCAACTGCAGTTCCAATTCTAACAGATATTTACAACTAAAGATATATCATTATGTCCACATGGTCATGTCAAAACTGCCACCTGCCCACTGCTGAAAGGAGTGCTCCGACCTCACTTGCGGTGACAGCAGGAGGATGTTCATTCTAAAAGGGCCACATGTGTGGTCAGTGCTCTTGGTTTTTGTCATCCCTGTTCCACAATAGCAATCTGACAAGCTGCACTGAAATGGCAATCTGACTTGTTGTACTTTGACTTCACAAATAAGCTCTGATTGCTTGCCCGCCCGCCCGCTCCTGTCAGCATGCTGGAGGTTCCCTTGGCATGTCTTCCTACTGATCAGTCCAAGCATCATTCCACCAAACAGGGCGGGCAAGAAGAGACCTTACGCAGGGTAAAATCACTGCAATATTGGCTGGCAAGAATGGGCTAAACCACAGGTCAGGACAGAGTGGACAGGAGAGGGTCTTGGCACGGGGTAGCTTTGCCATGTCAAGTCATAGAGAGTGGTGGCGTAGACACATGCTATAATCAAACAGATTTACGTCCAAGCAACCCACCTCAACACGTAAACACACAATATCTGAGAACTTTCAGGTATTTGGCAGCTTGGAGTCAGAGGTAAGCACACGTAGACACAACAAAACAGGAATATCAAACCAAACTTTCAGTGAGCGAAATATCAGAGGGCAGTGACCACAATGTGCCTGGGAGTGGACAGACAAAATGGTCAAGTATGGCTACCACCTTCTCTGACATCTGACCTTAACCCTAACATGCTTACTGTACGTTGATTTATAGATTAATTAATTAGTAAAAGTTCTGGCAATTACTACTATTTAAAATTCACTCTTGCAACATTGTTAAAAAACTTTCAAAGGCTGAAAGTGTTCCACATTTTCTAATCATTCTTCTGTGAAAGCAAAAATTGTCTAAAATTGACACATTAACCAGTGAAAATTAGAAATGGAAATCACTCCAGGAATAACACTTAACAATTGCATTTGCTCAGCAGACATACAAGAGAAAATCATCACACTGGGGAATCACAGGGAACTAAATTAACAATTATCTGTCAATATCTCTGTTTCTTATCCATGATGGCAAGAGGAGTGGTGATACCCTGATTTACTGGGCAATTTTCTTTCTCTGCCAAATCCTTCTCAATCAAGTATATTATATTAACACTGGGCAATAATTTTTTCTGCTTAGCTGCAGACGCAATCCATACATCATGCTCTTAACGGGTGAGCGATTCATCCCAGGAACCATATTTTCAATCAAGCCAATTTTTACAAGGGCAAAGCCACTAACTGGATGACTCACCAGCCACAAGTCATGTGCCGCTAGCCTGCGATGAGAAGTTTGAAAGGTGTTTCCTTATTTGTCAGGCAAAATCATTTTGAGAAGGGTTTTAATTTCAGCACTGAAATAAATGGGGTCAGAAATGACACATGGTGTGCTAAAGCATAACACAGACTGCTTACTGCTTGCTAAATGCACAGACAACTGAAAGGACTTAATTTAATTGCTGCAATAAGATTAGACAAGACACATTGCACTTATCTTTTATTATACAGCTCTTGATGCATGCACGATCCATAGGACAATATGCCTTTTGAAAGATTTTTTAACCCTTTCATTTATGAATTATGAGAAACCAGTTCAAAACGTATGGATGCTGTGCATCAAAGCATTACATAAATATGCTTAAATAAGAAAATAACATTTTAGCCCTAAGCTCTTGAGGTACAGAGTTTGTAGTTTGTCTTGGCAGTCAGGAGGAGTAACATGAACCAAACTATCATCTTTAGAAATGTGACGTGTTTAGCTCAGTCTGGTTCTTTGAACAAAATGGAAAATAATAATAGAAAAAACACAGCATGTACTAAACTGGTAAACAAAGGTAGAAGATCAAATCCTTATTTGCAATGTCAGCTTTGTTTCTCTATGCAAATGTAGATGCACATATTCCTTAACCCTCTTAAGCATGGTGTGCATTCATGAATTTGGACTGTATGAAAGGGTTAAGTTAGAGCAAACCGAAAAGCTGGCTATTTAAATAATTTAATTTTATTTTGCTATAAAAGATGGCAAGTGGCACGGTGAGGCAGTGGTTAGCACTGCCGCCTCACAGCGAGACGGTCTTGGGTTCAAACCCTGGGGCCTTTCTGTGTGGAGTTTGCATGCTCTCCCCATGTTCGCGCGGGTGTGCTGCGCTTTCCTCCCACAGTCCAAAGGCATGCACTACAGGTTAATTGGCAACTCTAAATTGGTCGCGTAAGGTGTGAGTGTGTGTGCCCTGCGGTGTGTTGGCGCCTGCCCAGGGTTGTTCCTGAGATAGGCTCCGATCCCGGCAACCCTGGTTGGGATTAAGCGGTTCGGATAATGGTTCGGATAATAAAGTTATGTAATGTTCTAAAAGGGTTTTTAGTTCTTTTCTGCATATAACAAGCATGTATTTTGGCTGCAACACGCAATAAACCAATCAAAGTGTCTTCTCCCATAGTCAGAGCTCTGGCACGGATTTCTATTATAATTGCACATTTGGAAGGTAAACGTAAATGAGGACAAATGATGTACAATCAGACCATGTCATGACAGGGGTCCACCAAAACTTGCTAACCTTCATTACAATATTGAAAAAAATCTTGCTGTAGGCTAGATGCTCATATTCTTTCATAATTCTTTTTGAAAGCATTTGCATGTCTCAGTGTGTGTAACAAGCAGAGTCTGCACATATTGTAGGTGTAAAATACTGTGTTTGACTTAAAAGCTTTTTTTTTATTTCAATTATTTCAAACACGCACTTGTTTCCACTACTTTATAATAGCAATGCTCCAATAATGCATCTGACTCTGTCTAGTTTGAAGACCAACATGCCTGGATGCATAATGTAACACAAAGTCATTTTGTAGTTAAACAATGAGTGCGCAAGATGGCAAAATGAACCCTGTGTCAGACTCAACCTGGCAAAAACTGCCATGCTTTTGTAAAAGAGAGACCCCATAGATAGTCAAAATCAGCAGCAGATTGTCCTCAACAGCCCCAGACTGCTGCAACACTTCAGTCGCCAACAATCAAACAAGGCACCCTGATTTATAATCCGTGCACGGCTACACCAATTAGCAGCAATTAACACCAGGCATGGAGCACCTGCATCTTGTTTCTCAGTTAGCACTAGGCCCAATACGGCGAGACTCGTGGTGAGAAAGCCCACCCCTGAGATCCTCAAGGAGTATGTTTTGGGTCAGATTTACACACTGATGGTAATTTGCTGCTTTGTCTGCAAATGCCACCAAAAACAGTACAAAAAGCGACAAGCCATGGAGTTGGACACAGAGAGACAGAAGGAGGCGGAGGAGGAGGAGAAGGAAGGGAGCAGGGAAGAGAGACAGATGAAAGAACAGCTGTATACAAATGACAAGCGTACGTCGCTCACCAACACCCCGCTGGTAGAGGTCCCTGTGCGGTCAGCGAGCAGCTTCAAAGAGCCAGAGCAGGCTGAAATGCACAAAGAACCTCAAAAACTACACATTCTCCCTCTCTATTTCTCTCTCTAACAAGCTCTCGCTCGCTCTCTCCGAGGTATCTGGATCACTATCTTAGTGCAGGCTCTCACAGAATGAGAGAAAAAAAAAAACACAAAAAACACAATTTTTAGAACCAGGAACTGGAAAACGTCAGCACGGAATGGACATGTGGGCATCAGCAGGTATGAGACAGGATACTGAATGAAAACAGGAAAATGGCTGCCAGCCCTCCTTGTGTTGGAGGTCTTACTAAAATATGTAACTTCAGCATTTGAAGCAAAGCAGGGTGATTAAAGCAGTGAAATGCACAACTAGTGAGTGCATCCAAGCATGACTTTTCATCAGACAAAATGGGCAAAAAAGCAAAAACCACTGTAAACAGATCACCTCAGCTAATGTTTTGAAAATCATGGAAGCCTAAGAAAATCTTAAGTTAAAAAAAAAAAGTTCCGGTATTAGATTACCCATTAACACAGCTGCATTTCAATCAGTGTCATAGAACAAAACACAGAAAGAAACTGACAGAATCAAAAATTAGCAGAAGAGGTACTCACGGAGAAGTTTTAAATATAGACAGAGAATGAGGTCTGACGGAGGTTCTTAGAGCTAAAGATATGCAATAGGATTTCCCTGTGTCTGAAACAATACTAGAGGTTGTACTACCGGCCAGTATCTCAGGAAGTGAAGTATATATGTATATGACATATTTAATTCACTTATTTCATTTTTAGTTTAAGACATTCCTTGTTTGAAAGTTAATTGTTGGATTACTTTCTATGCCCATCCACCATGCTCGTAAAACTCCACACCAAAGCATCTTTCAGTGGGGTGGTGAAGACAGAGCTTTACTCAAGTTGGCCCACTAACAGGTTTAAAAAAATTTTGATCGTGTTTTCTATCATTTTTCAACATCTAAAACCTCGAAATAATTATTATTTACAGTATAACAATGAAATGACAGCAAAACCTATTTCCCACAAAATCTAGTAGATTAAATGACCGTATCAATTTTAATCTAATCACAGAATGTACACAAAGAGAAAACAATGTTAGCTTGGAAAGATGGCCTTTGTGGGTAGCTTCACATGGTCTGTCCAAACCCAAAGCAGGCACTTTTTGAATGTAATGCCCTCACCTGGGATTAATATGGGGTGGGGGTATTTACTGGGGGTTGCAGGGTGTTTTGGGGGTGAATGAGAGCTAAAGAGAGCGAGAGTGGTGCGAGTAAGAAGGGGGTGAGCGTTACCAGGAGAAGGAATCGCACCTTCACGACACCCCATAGTAATTACACACTCGAGTGGCTGGACTGTGGAGGAAATTGAAGGCCAGAGCAGGAGCCCAGCTGCCTCCCTCTCCCTCCCCATCAGCGCGTTGATGATTGAGCCTGCTCACACACACAGACACGCACACACACACACACACACACACACACCCTTTCCACTTCCCTCAATCCTCAGAGGAAATGCCGCTTTGTGTCCTGGTAATGAGATTCTCACACACCCAACCTTATTTACCATCGCAGACAGGGGAGCAGGCAAGTAGACGAGAGCAGAAAAGGAGGAGGAGAGAGAAGAGAGCAAGTCCGCACAACTTTACCTCTCAATTACAGAGCCACTAATCACACCAGCACCTCAAGTGCGCCTCTATGTTTTTATATCTAATGCACTTTTTTAAAGCAATGTTTTATTACATCAAATATGAAGGTGTATTAATGCTAGAAGAATCTGACAATTAAGACAAAAATGCTACAATGCAGAAACTGGTAACTTTAAAAAATAAAAAAACATTCTGCAGGGGAACTAAGCACTTATAGAGGAAATAATATGTCAGCTTCGTCAGGCACTCAATATCCTCTAATAATTTCATATAAATTACACATTTGTGCTATTTATAAGGCATAGAGATTCCAGGATGAAAATGCATCCAAACTCAAGTGAAAACTGAAAGCACTGTGACTGTGTTGGGTGTGAGTCAGGCAGCTCCCCACGTCTTCCTGCCTTCAGCATGGTGACCAGCAGGCACTTTTTTGACCACCTGGGTTCGTGAGAAGATGTAGTGGCACACGTTGGCCCTCCCCGGCCTTCGTCTCCCGCCACGGCGTGAACACGCGCTTGTCACAGTGACTTGGGAACGCACACAATTAAACACGTCAGCATGGGGTAAGCGCCCTTAGGCCAGCCAGGACACGGCTCACGCTGCCGCTGAAAAGCATCACCCCCGACACGGAGCCCCTGGATGCCTCTGAGCATGTGTGTGTGTGTGTGTGCGTGTGGATGTACTAGAAAGATTGACAATTAAGAAGTTAGTTTCAGCAATATGGAAAACAACCGTGGCTGTTACTGTGACCTCAATTTACACCAGATTGCTGTGGCGTCACTCCACGTGCAACAAGCAGCGACAGCAAAGAGCCACAGCACCTAACACAATCCCTTTTGTGCCTCAGATGCACTTTGCCGGATTTCTTTGTGGACCAGGAGAAAAATGGCGAAGCAGTGGACATGACCGAGAACGTCAGCCCCATATTTCTGCATTTATAGGCCATGCATTTACATTAATAGCAGTGTAACTCTGAAAACTTGACTGAGCACTAGAAGTCTGTATGTCTGCTTGGCAACACATGCTGTTATTTTTGTTTTTGTGACAGGCAGAGACAGAATTACCTCGATTATGTGCAAAAAGTCAATTAAATTAACTGTGAAAGGCTATTTATTTTGACCCGAGGATACATTTATTCTTCGTTCTAAGAAATTATAGGGAAAACAGCACAGCTCCTATGTTGTCAAGAGAACAAAGGAAGAGGTGAAGCTTGCAGTTAGGCCTGCATCATACTGCCATCATGTGGTCATGTCAGGAGCTAAAAGAGCTTGTTGTCAACATTCAAGTGAATTGAAACACACAAAGAAATTTACCACTGCTGTGTTCAAAGACCCCATTCAGAGACACGATCATTACATTTCATGATTTTATAGCCTTAAAATATGTTGTATAGTTCTTGTTTGTGTGTGACACAGGATGTTGAACTGTATGAAATCAGTCACACACATGAACACGCATGCACATAATCAGAGGTGCACATGCATACACATGTACACGCAAAGAAATACATACATGTGCACGTGCATGGACAAAGAAAAACATACAGTATGTAAATATTACATGCATGCTAACACGCCCCAAAAATGAAAGAAAAAACTAAACCAATCACACATCACAAACCTTATCACACAGAGAACCAGACATAAAGGGAGGGAAAGTGCCAGGATTGTACTGTCTTGTTAACTGTCTACCCGCTGGCTGGAGAACTGGCAAAGGATGGAGGTGAAGCTGCTGCTACAGCAGGCTGAGCAGGTTGCCTTTCTCGTGATGGACTGCTGTGACACCAGGGTTTCCCAGTCACACTTGCTGGACAGGGCATCCTGCAGTTACTTGCAAGATACACACACACACACTCACACACACACAGATGTGCTCCAGGACATTGATGTTTGTTTCTGGAAAAGGAGATGAGGTGAGGTCCTATAGAGACAAAAACTTTTTAAAATATTGAAGAAGAGTTATGATGACAATGATGATGATGATGATAATAACAACAACAAAGCATTAATGGCACAGGGACCACCTTACATCATTCACCCAACAGGCTAGACATTGATATATAAAGTAACATTTTGGGGCAGTTGGTAGTACAATGGTTAGGAAGTCAGCCTCTGGACCAGAGGGTCACCTGTTCAAGTCTCGACTGGTAAAGGTACCACTGAGGTACTCATGAGCAAGGTACTGTCCCCATGCACTGCTCCCCAGGTGCTGCCCATGTAAGCTGCCCACTGCTCCTTCACGGATTGGTCAAATGCAGAGGTCACATTTTGTTGTTGTCCACTGCGTGCTGTGCTGTAGAGTGTTCACAATGACAGATAATCACTCACACACTTTAATTAAGACTAAATTTAATTAAATATACTGGCCACAACTGATTCAAATGTCACAATACAGTCTAATCTGTCTGATCAAACGGTTATCAGAAACAAATAAGTTCTAATGGTTCAAAATATTTAGTGACCACCTGGAAAAAGCAGGACAAACATACAGCAAACTGATGCATCTAGGCACAAGATAAACCATATAGCTTCTCATTTCCTCTCAGCCAGCCAGCAGAAATGTCACTTATGAAACAGCACTCTATGATATGGAAATGGGGTTTACTGTGCTCTGAGCATGTTAATAATGCTAATCCTGGGATTACTGGCACATTTTCAAGGTGCAATTACATCACAGGGTGTTGGGGATCACCATAATCAGAGATTCTGCATGGTGCTTCAGCTAAATCCAGTTGCATTCATTATTAGACCAGGTAGAGACGAGTTATCGAGGCCACTGTTAGATGATGCTGAATTAGGACATCTTTGTCTTTCAAAATGGATATAGACCAGTTGTAATACACTGTGCTGGAAACTTTTCAGGGAGGTTCCAGGGTGTTGGTGGTACAGTGGTTGGAGTGGCTGGAACCTTTTTACTGGTGATCAGAACTGGGTCTTAAAAATATCCTGGAATCCTTAAAGGGAAAAAAGGAAATGAAAAAGGTAAAACCTTGGGGCGTCATTTAACAATATTTTCTTACATTTTTTCTTACATTTGATCTTAAGAAAGTTAGGACATTTAACTATCATTATACAACTCTGTGGAACTGAAGAAAATCCAACAAGCTGTTTTGCACAAACTTGCATGCAGTAAAACATGGGTAAGTGTGCTCCTCAGCAGTTCAGCATATCGTAAATGAGTAAACTGATGAATGACATAATCTTGGTGAAAATGCCTAAATGGGTTTTCAGAACAAATTCCTTCTTAAGAACGTTTGGTGAATTTCATTTCACTGCATGATGTACCTGTATAATTTGCATGTGACAAATAAAGAATCTTGAATGGGACTCAGTGTTGGACCCCTGACCAAGGCCGTTAACCCAAGAGTTCCTGTGGTTTGAAATCAGTTTGCTCTGGATTAAAGTGACAAATGCTTGACATACAGTTTTGATATACACTTCAACTGACAGTTATACATTATAACAAAAGCACAAACATGAACACAAATAGAGGATGGTAAGTTCCCTAGTCGCAGTATACAGATATTTGAAATAATGTTAATGTTAATACCATTACTGCACTACCTTAACAGCTTTTGTTCATCAGCATTGGAATGAATATGGCAAATGTTTTTTTTTTCCTCTGTTTATATTTACATTTACTCAGTATATATTTCATTTTAAGACATTTAGCAGACGTTTGGAGGCAACTTCCATTTCCCGATTACAGGGACAGTCTCCCTGAAGCAACTTCGGGTTAAGTACAGTAGTGCTGAAGTTAGAATTCGAACCCACAACTTCTTAGTCTAGAGGCATGTACCCCAACCACTGGCAGGATTATTGGTAGGATTGCAATTCTAAAATACAGCTGCAAGCGTCTACGAGTGAGGTCCAAGCAAAAGTCGAAAAAGGCAGAACAAAGGGGTCAGAACTGATTTTCAGCAATGTCAGTGTATGTGTAGGTCATAGACATACCCACACACTGCTGATGCTGATGTTTATGACGTAAGACGAAGCCACGTAACTACAGTAATCATATCAAGACATAAGGAGTTAGAACGTATTTCCCTCTTCCATATCTTAATTCTGATTGTTTATACCAAATTGAGCAAAATCGAACTTACAGCTCTTGAGATAAGTGTTGAAGAAAGGAGTCAGTGAATCAGACTGCATAAATTTATGTAGCATCTTTAGCGGTCCCTGTATGCTTTTAAATGCTAAACAGCACACAATCCCTACTTATTGAGCAAGTTTAAGCTTTGTGCAACTTACGGTCTGGGCTGCATTCATGTATTTTGCATGTTTAGCGCCTGCTGTTGTTCAAATAGCAGCATTGTATAATTTGTGCCTCAGTGAATCACACAGTATGAATTTATGTAGTACTTTACAGTCCCTAGATGTCAAAACACATTTTCCTTTGCTAAAGCGCCAATTATAAGCCAGTCACTACACTTTTCGACCTATGCACATTCCTACTTACCCTGAAAATTTCAGCTTTCTGCGACTTACGGTTCAAGATTCAAGATTATTTGTCACATGCAAATTATACAGGTACAACAACATGCAGTGAAATGTATCCTGATCCGCTCTTTTGACCGTGCAATTAGGGCAAAAATTAAAAATAAAATAGAGATACAAATACAAACTTAAAAATAAGGAGATAAAGGGAAATAAAGATAAAAAAGAAAATAAACTATTTCTTATATTACAATAAGGTGCAATGAGTTTAAATGATGCAATGAGTGCAATGGTGCAATGTTTTTAAAGTACCAAGTGCAGCTGCAGAGCAGTGAACAGTGTAGCATTGTAGCAGACAGAGTAGGAGCATGTAATATTTTTAGACAGTAAAATATGTCAGACAGTATAAATGATCATAACACTATGAGTTGAGAGACAGTATGGAATGGCAAATTAGAATTTAGAAACAAGGCATGTCTTGGTTTAGAAAACGGATGGCCTAAGGATAGAAACTCCTCCTGAGTCTCTCTGTTTTGGTCATGATGGTGCGGAACCTTCTGCCTGATTGCAGAAGATGAAATAGTCCATTGCCGGGATGAGACGAGTCCTTTACAATCCTAACTGCCCTGGTCCTACATCTCTTGGATCACTCTCTGGAGGGCTTTCTGGTCCTGAACACAGCAGTTCCCGTACCAGGACAAGATGTTCTGTGTGACAATGCTCTCCACAGTGCCAGAATAGAAAGCTTTCAGAATGGTAGGGGAAACCCCAAACTTCCTCAGCTGTCTAAGGTGGTACAGATGCTGCTTTGCCCTCTTGACTTGAACATTGATATGTTCAGCCCATGTCGGGTCCTCAGACATGTAGATGCCAAGGTATTTGAAAAAACACACCTTTTCCACTGGAGCACTGTTGATGGTCTGTAGTCACGTTGTCTCCTGCTGAAGTTCACCACCAGCTCCTTCGTCTTGCTGACGTTCAGCAGTGCACAGTGCGCTTTGTAAGAAAAATAATAACGAATAATAGTAAAGAAACAGAACAATTACAAAACAATGTTACTAAATACATTTTTTTAATAAACAACAATATGTCACACACTTTAAACTTCCTATCTGGGTGGTCTGAAGTGAAATCATCATTAACTTTTCACTTATCAATTCACTAACATGGAATCAAAGTGAATAAATAAATTAATTGTGTGACAATTTTCGCCTTTATTTTGCGTTTAAATAAGAAAGGTATAACAATATCACAGTACAGTGATAGTTATACCAGCTGTGAAAATGTTGTCATCCAAGGACTCGACATACAGTTCAAAGAAACATTTACAGTTATGCTTACAGCTAACTTAAGAAGAAATTTACTTAGCAGATCTGTCAATACTACTATTCCTACTACGGATTTCTATTTGGAAATGTGTGTGATTATGATGAAAGGGATGATGTGTGGTTAAAACACAAGCTGTTTATGAGAGTTTAAGTGAGATTTAAGTGTGAATTGTGAATAGCTTACCCAAAACAGATTTAAATGCACATGATTACCGCTATTATTGCATAATAACGGAATAAATAGCTGGCCAAACAATGAATAAATATAATAAATCTAATATGAAACGTTGTTTCACCATTACAAATAATGGTTATGGCAAAGCAAGGAAAACAGAACAGGTTTTGTTTGTCATGTAAAATAAGAGTGAATCCCATTTCACCCTTGGCCCTACCCCTCTGTTATGTGCGTTCACGTGTAGGGGTAGGGTGTCCCATTTCTCATTTAGACAGAGGGTAGAGGCTAGGGGAAGGGCTAGCTATCCCTCAAACTGAGATTTTTCAGCAGAGGTGGGCAAAGTAGCTAACTTCATTACTTAAGTGAAAGTCCAGATACCATTAGTCAAATGTTACTCCAATACAAGTGAAAGTCATACAGTCAAATTTTTACTTAAGTTAAAGTACTGAAGTACTTGTTTTAAAAAATACTTAAGTATTAAAAGTACATCTTCTTTCACCACATTGTTGCATTATTGCCACAACGCTTATAACGCCTAATGTTGACTAGCTTGTAGAAGCTGTCGAATAAGGAACTGGTAGAATGTTACAGAATGAAACACAACCCGAACTAACATAGAAAACCAGCCATTAGATTATTTCATTAATTAATTGTAAGACTACACACCCCCACAAAACAGCATGGTAGTGTTCTGACACAGATCTGACAGTGTGTTCACACATATATGTGTATGTTAATCAGGAGGACAATGCAGTAGCTGTAAATGCAGCTCAGAACATCAAATCAACATTCCAACCTGCTTAAAACCCAGCGCTACACCTCTAGCTTCATGACACACCAACAGCAACAATGTTTTAATCAAACAGCAGAACTGTCTGAACTTGGTTTTATAGTTCCAGTCTACTGACAGACAGCCACCTGCCAAACACCAATCACGTTTTAGAAAAAGGGGAATAACATCCACTTTATCCAGAGATTTGAAAGTAACGAGTAACAAGAACCTTGATAGAAACGTAGTGAAGTAAAACGTACTGTATTTGTCTTTAAAATGTAGTGAAGTGGAAGTCATAAGTTTCCAAATAAATACTACTTAAGTGAAGTACAGATACTTAAAAACTGTACTCAAGTACAGTACTCAAGTAAATTTACTTAGTTATTGTCCACCTCTGTTTTTCAGAGACTCACTCTAAACGGAGGGGTATGAAATATTTCACAGAATGTCTTACTTTAATATCGTGATACATGCATTTTCACGAAGTAATTCATTTACTTTTAAAAGTAAGCCAAAATTCCTGGTGGCAATTGCATACACCCCACGCATTTGAAATATATTTAACATTTTCAAAAGATGTTTTCCCTAATGCAGCAGTTTCCTGCGCTTAGACGTCTCGAAAGCCCAGCTTGCCATCGCTACGCCTAATGTTTGCATGTTCAGCAGTGAGACTAAACATTGATCGAAATTGATTTAGTCGGAATTCAATATCACTTACAAACGAGACCGGTGTACGATCTTTAAACAATTGCAGGTGTCACATAGTGTTATCTGTATCCAGGGCCGGCCCAAGCCTTCAGGGGGCCCTAAGCAGAATTTTATTTGGGGGCCCCTCTGTGCCGCCAATATGACTAATTATTGTCAATCCTTTATTATTCGCACACTATAAATCTAACACACCCAATAGAAATGTTATTTTTTTGTAGCTGTGTTGCTTAAATAGTACCAATGTTTTTACCCTTGCTATGATCTTTAATTGTAACAGTAGCAAACCCACAGGAGTAGTCAGGTGTTAATGTGCACTTTAACATTCAAAGTCTTGCAGTACCAGTTGGCATACTTAATGTGGTGTACTGAAAAGTGGCAAAATAAACTAGTAGACAGTGCTCTTGTATGGCTGTCATTCTCCAACTGTGCATGCATCCTGCAGCAGCCAGTTCAAATAATATTGCGTTGTTTTCTTTAATTGAATAATGGATTTCATTACCTACGACGGCGTTTTAGTGCCACCTTAAAAAAAAATCTACGTGCCACCTTAAAAAAAAAAATCTAAGTGCCACCTTAAAAAAAAAAAAAATCTAAGATTACGAGATTAAACTCGTAATACTTCGAGAATAAACTCGAAACTACGAGAATAAAGTCGAAATGTTACGAGAATAAAGTCGAAACTACGAGAATAAAGTCGAAATGTTACGAGAATAAAGTCTAAACGGTTACAAGAATAAAGTCGAAATGTTACGAGAATAAAGTCGAAATGTTACGAGAATAAAGTCGAAATATTACGAGAATAAAGTCTAAAAGGTTACGAGAATAAACTCGAAACTACGAGAATAAAGTCGAAATGTTACGAGAATAAACTCGAAACTACGAGAATAAAGTCGAAACTACGAGAATAAAGTCGAAATATTACGAGAATAAAGTCGAAATCTTACGAGAATAAAGTCGAAACTACGAGAATAAAGTCGAACTGTTACGAGAATAAAGTCGAATTTTGACGTGAATGTTTAAGATATGTTCTGTACAAGCCCGTCGTCTGCGCCAGTGAGTTAGCTCTACGGAAGACCTTGCCAACATCAACCGTCAAAGGTAAGGTTTATTAAAAAGTTAAATGTAGTTTGATATAATTTGATTCGACTTTATTCTCGTAATATTTCGACTTTATTCTCGTAAGATTTCGACTTTATTCTCGTAACATTTCGACTTTATTCTCGTAGTTTCGACTTTATTCTCGAAATATTACGAGTTTAATCTCGTAATCTTAGATTTTTTTTAAGGTGGCACTTAGATTTTTTTTTTTTTAAGTGGCACTAAAACGCCGTCGTACATCAATATGATATCAACTGAAATATTAAACATATATAAATAAAAAATAAATAAAAAAATAAAAAACGATGTAATTTCATGTACTCTTGGGGGCCCCCTGGTGGCCACGGGGCCCTAAGCAGCCGCTTAGTTCGCGTATGCCTTGGGCCGGCTCTGTCTGTATCACACTAAATCAGATCTGTGTCATGTATGAAGAAATCGAAACTGGGTTACATTACAGTGCGACCGC
Source organism: Distichodus sexfasciatus (assembly GCA_032718565.1). Lineage (NCBI taxonomy): Eukaryota > Metazoa > Chordata > Actinopteri > Characiformes > Distichodontidae > Distichodus > Distichodus sexfasciatus. The sequence goes on along the minus strand of JAVGVS010000680.1, from coordinate 122,849 downwards.
AGCCTCATTACTTTGTTGCATTTTTGTCACAGTGCATCGACACCACACACAGAACATAGTCATAACAGTGACGTTTCTCTGGGTGGCATTTGTTCTTATAATTAGTGTCACAGTGGTAACTTCAAGTGATTGACAAAGTATCTCTTCGACTTCATTACCCACAAATCTCCTTAAAATCCAGGAAGTGGGCGTGTCTTACGCGGTGAAGTCAAGAGTCAGCACTGTTTAAGGCAGCGATAGCGCTGCTACTTGACGTTAGCAGTTTAAACTTGCTGATATCCATTTGAAGTGTTAATTACGACTCTACATTTACCGCAATCGTAAGGTAAGAACAGAAACGTTTGCTCTGTGTAGCTAGACCAGCTAATCCAACATGTAAACGGCTCGTAACTAATGTTTATTTTCACGCCATGTTTTGTAAACGAAGCGGGCTAGTTAGCCGACTCCAAGGCCTTTTCGCGTGTTCATAATAAAAAATGTTGTTATGGTCCCGACGAGTTGGATAAGCCGTGGCCGAATTCTGAATTATTCCGAATTCCCTTAAGGCTAACAGTCTTAGCATTAGCGCTGTTTGTTCAGCACACTTTGCCAGTGAACAGTAAAGCTAGCAAACCGTTTTATTCACGCATTTAAAATGATCCGTGGACGTTTTCCGCTGAGAGTTTACAATACACGACTAATGGAGCGAGTGTCGATGCCCAAAATGTGGAATTCAAACAGCATGTAAACAACTCAAAACTCTTTTTTGAGGCCAAAGAATAACCGCTACTGCCTGGTAAACACTGCAAGATGTTCTGCGTCGACTGTGATTCCCGATTGCCGCAGAATTTGTAGACGAGAAACTCCGACTGAGAATTGAGTTTTAACCTCGTTGTTGGGTTAAAAAAACACTTAGACAGCCAGTTAGATTTTAATGTCATGTAAATAATATAGCAGGTGATACTGATCTAGTGTAAATAGAGTTCCACGCTGTGGTTAGCCGTCACAGGACGCATGTGTGTGATGACTTCATCAGTTGCGAGCTTAACGTCAGTGGAACCTTCAGGAAACCTCGAGAAAACTCGCAGACGTCGGAAGACGCGTCATATTCGTAGTGTTGTTGTAGCTGAAAAAAAAAATGTTTTCAGTTTCAGTGTTTAATTATATTCAAAAAGTGTGTATATTCAAAAAATGCTTATATGTATATGTGTATATGTATATATGTGTGTGTGTGTATATATATATATGTGTATATATATATATATATATACACATATATATGCGTATATGTA
>JAVGVS010000680.1:81724-101734 GCA_032718565.1 Distichodus sexfasciatus | reverse complement strand
TGCAACTTTCCAGCAAAATCTCTGGCATGAGAGACACGAAGAGCGAACTTTTTAATATTTATTATTATTATTATTATTATTATTATTATTATTATTATTATTATTATTTTAATTTATTAATGTTCTGTTATTTTAAGTTATTTAAAGTTCTAAAAACTTTAGTGCAGTAAATGTTTTTGCTGAAAGAAGGAGAATCATTTGAGAGAATCGTGATCTCAATTCACATGGAGGAAAAATTCACATTTTAGCCAGAATCGCCCAGCCCTAGTCAAAATAATATCCTAATATCAAAGAAACAGTTGTCATTTATCGCCTCGTCAATTTTAAGCGAATTGCTACAGAGCCCCCACCCATCGACTGTAAAACACACGCATGCACTGTAAAAAAAAATAAAAATAAAAATCACTAACGTCATGCAAGTAAAACTATGTAAAATGTTCCTTTGTGTGATTGCTGCGTACGTTTCGCTGGAAGAGATGAAGACAGTGACGGGATAGTAAGCACAGTCTGGGCTAATACAACACGGGACAACGATGGGGAAATATTTAAGTGTGAGGACAGCGGGGGAAAGGCTAAAATGCCAGACGGATGGATTAGAGCAGATAGTTTGCTAACTTACATTTTAACGCGCTTTACGCCACCGCTATACTTCACATCTGAGCTAGCGCGTAGGGATTAGCTGTGTATTGTTATACATTCGCTAATCATTTGGAGTTCTTTACAGCAGGTTAAACATGCTCGTCATTGATTCATTCACGATCCAAACCGCTTATTTTACAGTTTATGACGACACGAAATAGGTAAAGTTACACTTGGTGGTTCAGCGGCAGCCACCGGCAGTGAGCGAACAGAGATATTAGGAACTGCTTCGGACTTTTTTTTTTTTTGCAGACTTGCCCCGACTGGCAGGTAGGCTACAGACTAATGCTGTGTGGGTGGGCAGGGCCAGAGCAGTAGATCTGGGCAGGGCTATGCTAGACATAACTTCTCTACGTCAGCACGCTGTGTTGTAGCCCCACCCTGAAAAACCTACCGTGAAAAACTGTTCAACTGCATAACTCCACAGTGTGGTGAAACTGAATTTAGGGGTTTTCCACATCTTTTCAGACACACTTTTCTGAAACATTTTACATGTTACCAAACCAAGGACAGTTTTCACCTTACTGGGTCTTTAAGAGCTAACTTGTGCCTGACTTCTGCCTAATTACAATTGCCAAATCACCTTGTAGAGTGATCCGAGATGTTGCCGTAATCTCGCTCTGAATAACACTTTGTGTGATGGATGTGTTTTTTCTTATCTTTGTTGGTTCTTTTTTTTTTCTCTGCTTATCTAGACCACACGTTTGGGCCACGCTTGCTACAGCTGTGTAACCGTGCTCTTTTCGAGTGTTTGGCCCTCAATCTATTCTGCCTGCGAGGAGAGCAGACCGCCCTTACCACAGTCATCAACAACCGCATAGTCAGTGCTTTTGGCTTATTTTTCAGCTAGGCATAGATGAATAGATGATGGATAGAGCAAATGAACCCTTTAGAAGTCGAATCTAGTGTCAAAGGCCCATATGTAATTGGTGTCACGTAAGGAACCACCAGTAGATGGTGCTTTATTAACCTGCCTGATTATATATAACATTACATTGATAGTAACAATGCTGTGGTCTGTAAAATCTGTTATTTTATATTAAACAAAGTGCACCCAAAACTAATAATACATATTGGGCAGGTTTCTTGAACATGGATTAAGGCTAATCTTGGACCAAATTGCACTACAGTTGGAGAAGCTGGTTGAAATAGTGAATTTTAATACATTACGGAATACTATTTGTCTTTATAATCACTATTTTAGAATGTTCATATATACTGTATATCTACATTTGCCTTGCACATCTTCTTCCTCTGTAGAGGACTATGTCAGCAGAAGTGAACCCCAGTGTGGTGAGTTGGTTGACCAGCATGATGACCATGAGACTGCAGGTCATTCTGGAGCACATCCCGGTCACAGAGGAACAAGTCCTCCATTATATTGTCCACACTCAGGTGAGACTTCAAACGCACACAGATTACAGCTGATTGGCAATCTAGATATTCTTTTTTTTTTTCCCCCATTAAATGTTAGAGTGTCAAGTTTTTTTTTTCCCAAAACTGCTTCCATTGCAGAGGCACTCCTAGGGGAATCAGAGGAATACAGCCTAGAATAAAATGATCTGAAGCAAGAATTAATTTCAGCGTGATCTGTATGTTTAAAGCAGGAGCCAACTTTAATCTTTGGAATGGTCAGGTTTGCATTTTTTTTTGTTTGTTTCATCTGGTTTGATAGGAGTTTCCCAACTTTCCTTTCATATTCGTAGGCCGGATGATGCCTTTTAATTAATAAGACGCTCAGTATGTTTTGTTAACTATAGATTATTTTTGGCGTGTGAAAGTGTCCGTGATTTAGCTCCGTCAGCTGATTAATCGGCCTTCACAGGTAAACCCTCATTGATTCGCAAACTACTAAAGAAGACATTCCCGGTTTTTGAATATGGTTTAGGAATTCCTTAATTTCACATCAACGATGTTTGACCGTTCTCACCAAAGTGCAATAATGTGTTGGACTGCCATGGACGATAGGCAGTTTGTGACCGTTTGTGGCAGAGATATGGATACACCAAGGCCCAGTCGCCTTCATTTTGCACGGTGGAGGGGCATTGTGCCCGCTTAGAACAAAGGGATTTCACATGCTGACTTTGTATCTAGGAGAAGATGAAAATTTGCAGAACACTTTGTAAGCCACAAACACAAAAATGGAAACATGGCTACAGGTGAGGGGAAGGATGGTCCTAATTAGAATTATATCGTCATAAAAATGCATGCCATGAAATAATCATAGAATGCCTCAGCTCAGTATAGTTTATGAACTGTGAATCCTTCTAATGCACATGACCCAATGAGTGGTGTCCATTCTCTAGGAAAACTTTAGATGCCGTACCCCTTGTTCCATTATGAAGGACGACTTCCGAAGCAGAAGCACAAAACAATCTATGGAGGTTACTGGGATTGAGCTTAAGTCATCCACAGAGGGCCACAGTCTGAGATTACTATGGCCTAATATTCACACTTGCTGACTAAACTATAAAAAAGATGATCGTGAGTCTCATGATCAGGAGAAAAGTTTTAAAATGCCCCAAAAATTAGGCATAGGCTTTGACGAGATGTGATCAAAGGTTGATGATCAAACACATTTCCGTTTACTGCGAGGAGAGGTTTCCAAATTTGGGAGTTTAGCAAGAACTTTAGTGAAAAGGGAGACGCTATATCAGTTCAGTGCATAGATTTTGGCGAAAGTAACTGAAATATGAGCTAGTCTTCCTACCACAATAATATAATAACACTTGACTACATTTGGCCTATCCAGACCCCTTTTTTGGCCATGATGAGAAGTACACAGATGTTTGCTTCAAAACATACAAGTTTTGTTTGTTTTTGTTTTTTTTTAAACTGTTCACATGTTGATTCAATGACTTGAAATTACAGCTAATAAAACAAGACAGATATCTCCATTATTGGTTTCAGATCTTGAAACAGTATCATCTTACAGTCGGATTTGAAACGTGACAGAATAGAATAACATCAGTTAGAACAAGATGAATGTTAAACCTTTCTCAGTTTATAGTGAGGAACTCTTGCTATAACACACACGCTGCTGAGTGTAAAGCTTCCCTGTATAGCAGGGTTTCAGGATACTAAATTACTTTATACTTAATGTTAGAACATTTTTCAACCAAAAAAAACAAAATTAAACCAATATTTACTCAAATGCAGACAGACAGCCAGTAGAAACAGTTACCAAAGTAATTCAGAACAACCAATGCAAGGATTTGTGTTAGGTTTCCCTGCGATCTTGGACTTGTTCTCTGTCACTTCATCAGTGTTGAAAATAGTATTTGGACCTGTTGTGAGTAATGCAGAGCTTCACTGGGCAGGTAATACCATACCGAACCTTACTGCGGAAGAGTTTCTTTACCTCACTGAAGGCAGATTTGTCTTGAGCTACCCATGGACGGAGGTCAGTGAAGATGCAGATAAGATGCCCGTTGAATTGAAACATCCAGCTCCCTTGCCCGGTGAAACACATTTCTACAGTCATGAGTAGGCATGGGTGTCGGGAATATTTTAACAGTAATACTTTTGGCTATATATCGGTCTGGTACTTTTAACAGTATTCAGTACTTTTTGAAGACAAGTATTTACGTGCATGTCACTGTTGTGACTAAACCATTCTTTCATCCCTCACACCAAAGTCAAACGACTTCCCTAACTCAGAAAACAACGGGTGAACTACAAGCCACGCAGTTGAAATGAATTTTCACTCGCTCTCTTGACAGAGTGCTATGTTTCTGCATTTGCGTGTACCTTTTGAATGTGTGGTAAAGAGCACGGTCAGCATCAACTCTTAATGAAATATGAGTTGACTTCTCTTTATCATCACTGCCGTCATCATCGCCAGGTGCTTCATGCGAGCTCTGTGTGTGAGGGGAAAAAGACTGCCCCATCTCTTTCACCAGGCTCTGAGAAAGTTCTCTTCTGGGTAGGGACTAGCGTAGAAAATGCGTTATAGATTAATGTCTTAACCAGTAAATGAGATGGTCAGATAAAAATTAAAGGAATATTTATGTAGCAATAATACATCGATTTCCTTCATTTCTCTGGTACCCTAAGCAGTACTGACAATTTTGCTTATCTATACTCCAGTCTTAGTTTAATGCTATCAAGTTTTGTCACACAGCACAGTTTCAGCACAGTTACTCTGGGTGTGCCATCCTGGTTGAAGTTTGTCCACCTTTAAAAAGGCCTTTTTTTGACCTTTTTTTTTTTTTTTGGAAGATGTTTACTGAGCGATGATAGAAACCTGGGTCTGGTTTGACCTCCTTAATCCAACCCTCCATATCCAGGCATTTTTTTATTTGGTCATCAGACATGTCTTGGATGAAAACGTAGATAAAAATGTATTTCGGCAGAAAGATCTCTTTGTGGCTCCTTGATCTGACAGTGGTGGGAAGACGAGAGATTTTAGCATCTGAGATGAGACCTAAGTGTGGAACCTAAAACCCCAATATAGACTTGTCAGACAGTCTGCAATTCTCTGCTTTATATGGGCTTTTGCCTGAAAGTGGCAGCCTGTCTTTTCAAGTGTTCATTTCAGTGTTAATTACTTGTCAGAGTGAAGAGTCGAGAGAGGCCCCGGCACTTGAGACTGAGCCTCAGAACGTAGAGGTATGTATGAAGTCACCTTTTATTAAATACCTCTTTAAGAGTATCAAAAGTCTTGCTTAAAGCTTCTCTCCCGTCCTCAGGTCGAAGAAACACACTCACCCACTCCCGCCACCACTGCTGAGGAGGCAATGGCCACCTCCCAGGAGGCAGGAGCCGTTGGGGGTTCGGTCGAGGAGACGGAAGGAGCAGTGGGTGGAGAGGAGCCTGCGGGAGAAGCTGAGGCTTGGGAAGCTGCTTTGCCTCCCGTAAGCCCTCCCTCCGTCTTGTCCCTTCTCTTCTTAGGCTAGACTTTCTGTTCTACAAGTCCGGCACCCTGTTCATGCGATATTTATGCCATGCAACAACATTAAAGGAAATCCTGTCTTTTTTTTTTTTTCTTTCCATAAATCCTCTTTGCAGGAGTGGGTGCCCATCATCAGGCAGGATCTGATCAGCCAGAGGAAAATGAAGTCTCAGCCACCTCTATCAGATGCCTATATGCAGGGGATGCCTGCCAAGCGCAGAAAGGTAACACAGACTGCTTCTGTGTGGCATTTACTTTCTTCGCCTGAGAAATGTACAAACAGGAGCAAGGTCGAAATTGTTGTTTTAGATCATTTATACGTATAGCACTTTCTAGACATGCGAATCTGCATAGACGCGGTTTTATCTGCCATATGTATGCAGCACAGGAGAAGTGGGGGATGATTAAAGGTTCTCAAAGGAGCATGGTGATGGTTCTTTCGTAAGAGAATCAGGGTTCTTCTGTAACCTCAGAGCGTTTTTGAGTGAGAACACTTCATTCAGTGCAGAGCCAAATTCGACTCCAAAATGGGAAAGTTTAAAGACGCATTGCTGCTGGTTGTATTTTCAGCTGGTATCAACTAGAGCAAAACACTCACTGATCACTGTTTTGGTAAGCAAATAGCAGTAGATTAGTGATAAGTGTGTGTGTATGTGTGTGACAGACAGCACAAGGTGAAGCCCCCAAACTCACACTCTCTGAAGCAGTGAGCCAAGCCGCTCGAACTGTTGGAGTCATGCCTGTCACATCTTCCAGTGCCTTACAGACTGACCTCGAGAGACCAGAGCTTCAGGAGGCATATGCACAGCAGGTACCAGCACGTTTACAGATGGAAATACCAGTCTGCACTTTGTGAATGCCTTTTGACTGCGTTCATTAGACTTTACGTTTGACTTTAGCTGTACATTCTTGAATTTCACGGATGTTTAAGTCCCCGTTTACTGTTGTCTCTCTGCGTCCACGCCGGCAGCTCTTGCGATGCAGTCTGAAGCTGAAAATTTCGTTACTTCCTGGGTCACTTCTCCACAAAAAAATAAATAAATAAATATATGAAATAAATATAACATAATAAATAAATATATATATGCAAGCAGTGATTACGGGGGCCATGCAGTTTGCAGCTTTATCAGTTTTTGACGAATCGAAGTGGACAGACGTTGAAAAATGACAGGTTTCATCCTTTTATCTAGGGTGCTACGGTTCAAAACTTATTAGGCAAAAACACAAAATAGCTTATTATAGCACCACCAACTGGCAGAGTGGTGCAATTTTTTTTGCCTGAGTAGTGGGAGGGGTACCAGACCTACCTGCCAAATTTCAAAACTGTAGCCCACCCAGAGCCGGATTTCTATGACAGTGTCAGTGACAGTGACAGTGTCAGTGTCACTTATTATAGCGCCACTAACTGGCAGATTGGTGCAATTTTTTTTGCCTGAGTAGTGGGTAGGGTTTGTGACCTAACAGCCAAATTCCAAAGCTGTAGGTCTTACAGTTTTTGCTCCACAAAAGGTTTAGCATATTACACAAATTTGCGAGAAATCCAATATTTTAGATTGCAGGTCTGTAAAGATTCGTAATGACCCAAGGATTAAGAAGATATAAAATTTTTGAGAATTGGAGCTACGGTTCAAAAGTTATTAGGCAAAATTCAAAATAGCTTATTATATGGCCACCAACTGGCAGAGTGGCGCAATTTTTTTTTTGCCTGAGTAGAGGGTGGGGTCCCGGACCTACCTGCCAAATTTCAAAGCTGTAGCCCACCCAGAGCCGGATTTCTATGACACTCGGTGTGTGGTGTTGCAGTCCTATGCCAAGCCGACCACATTTATTTCCATATTACAGCCAAATGAAGACCTAAATTAAAAATGTGCTCGATAATAATTAAAAAAGAGTGTCTTGGGATTCAAATGATACCAGTTTCATGCAGATTGGACAAAAATCCAGGGACTAGTTCGCAAGAGATGGTTTTGCATATTATGCAAATTAGCGAAAAATCAAATATGGCAGAAATAGATGCGAGGGTCTAAAAGATTCGGCTTGACCCAAGGAATAAGGTGGTATAAGATTTTTGAGAATCGGAGCTACGGTTCAAAAGTTAATAGGCAAAGTGCAAATTTTCTTGGAAAAACGCAAAATAGCTTATGTTGGTGCAATTTTTTTTGCCTGAGCAGTGGGTGGAGTACCGGACCTACCTGCCAAATTTCAAAGCTGTAGGTCTTACAGTTTTTTCTCCACAACACGTTTTAAGGCAGAAAAAAAAAATATGCACGATTCCAATAGGGTTCCACACAGTGTTCCACTGCATGGCCCCCTAACAAAAAAACAAAGAACCCCAGACACAGTTCTTGTAGCCCCCTAGCACAAAAATTGAAATCACTTGAACAAGTTGAAGAACAATTTTATTTGTTATTAGCCCATCAAGTAGAAGAAAACATAATGGAACCATTCGGGCTGGGTATGGTTGCTGATTTCCTGAATCGATTCGATTCCGATTCACAAGGTCATGATCCGATTCAATTCTCGATTCGATTCGATATCGATTTATTTAGAGATTTCTTTGCGTCAATACCAGTTTTGCTTGGTTATAAAATAACTTGTTTTAAAACCGAAGTGTTGCCGAACATCGGCCTTTAGGCCAGACGGTGATTTGAGCGGAGCAGCTTCAGCCGCGGCTCTATTTGGTTTCGATTTCGCCGGTCTCACATTTTTATAGCTCTCCTTGCGCGGTCGCGAGAAGTAGTGCATAGCCGCAGGAAAAGATCGATCCGCGAATTTTTGAATCGATATTGTATTTTTTGAACGAGAATCGATATTGATCGGTGAATCGATTTTTGGAACCCAGCCCTAGGAACCACTCAATGATTAAAGAAAAAATTTGTGAAATCACCTTGTTTGCATTTCCGCTGCTAACTTAAATATGCAAATTAGTCCACAGTTAAAAGAGTGCTTTCAGACCTCAATGCACTGTTGGCTGGCTGGCTGATCGACAGGAAAATGTGTCAGGATGTAGGGGTTGGGGAAGAGGGTTTGGTGAGGGGAAAAAAATGACAGGAGCTGATATACAAAGTTGGAGGCCAAGTAAAACCAGTTTTGGAATGTTGTTTACATGTGTGCATATACCAAAACACCCGCTCCTCACCAACACACATCATGGCTTCATAACAAATGTTCCTATTAGGGCCAGGGTACACTTAACACAGTGTGCGCGCTTGCAGACGCTCCTGTTGACAGAGTTGGAAACTGTTGTCTGTAAGTGTGTTGATTACCGATCAAACATGAAGATTTAGAGTGTCTGTTGCCAACTCACAAACAGCCGTAAACTTCCGTAATGTGAACAAGACTTGACAATACTCTGCACACGATCTGAGGGATTCCTGCATGTTCTGTCTTTGATGATTCCCTGTAATTAGGAAATGGAAGGGGCTTGATTCTGTTGATACTGTTCCTGCGATATGGGCTTTTTTTATGAGTCATCAAAGACAGAACATGCCTTTACCTGAAGCGACCTGGGGTTAGGGGTCTTGCTCGAGGGCTCAGTGACGGTGTTGCTGGAAGTAGAAAAGAGCCAGAAAGACAAGACTTTTCTCTTAAGGCCTTTTAATATACGTATATATTTCTTTGTATGTGTTCAACTTTTTTAACGTATATTTTACCTTTCTTTTCCCCAGATGAAAAATGACATTAAGAACCGAGTCAGAGACGACATCGAGTTTAATTCCAAAAGGTTTCCGAACACACACAAAGCCTTTTTACCAGACTCGTAACATGCACACATTTTTTTTCCTCCTTAGCCCTACATACTGTGTTGCATGTATGTACTTTGTCCAGCTAAATAGTTGGACAACTTAAAACAAAGTGTTCTTTGTGGAGATACTTTAATGCTGTCGTGAGAGAGTACGCAGTGCTCTGCTGTTAAATTATTACACGAGTGCTTTTTCCAGTGTACAGACGTATTCTTGAGATATTTCTGCTAATAAATATACACATGCAGTTTCAGAACTGACAAAGAAAATGCATTAATATCATAATATTAATGCCAAACCTCCAAGACAAGTGGCAAGATTTGAGCAAGTAGAACCTTTCTTGAGACAGCTTTTTTCTACCATTAAACTGCAATTACTCATATTCCACATTTGCTGTGTGTGCGCCAAGATGTGATCCTATTTCAGTTGCTGCACTTCTTTGGAAAGAATTTCATGGTAATACTTATGAATTACAGATATTTGGATCCAGCTTAAATCTCACTGCATTCTGACATTGCTTGTTTTAGCTTAACCCGAGGAATCACTTAAAGTATAACTTTGTGTGTCTGAATCATTATAAAGAACTTTTATCTGAAGCTCTTATTTTTCTGTTTGCCTGTGTTTCATTTTGACAAACTTTAACAGTGCTGTTCGGCATCACGAATGTATAACTAATGTACAAAATTAAAAAGCTTTCAACAAACAGACACCGGCTTTTTGTTAGGATAATATTCTGTGCAATGTTAAGTGTCAACAATGCGCCATCGCCCCAAACTCAAAAAGCATGCACAAAGCATTGAAGAGTAAACGGACATCTATGTTTTTTTATTAATTTCATCGACACACTGCAAATGCCAGAGTCCTAGTTACCTGGGCTGGACCATATACAATAGGGGGAAAAAACGTTAGAAATGTGTCTATGCAGTTCAAATTATGTACTGCACACTTCCTGCATGCGAGTTATTGCTTTTATTTTTTTTATCTTATCTGTACTCTGTGAACATTTGGAAATAATAAGTGACTGAAATTGAAGTGCAAAATGTCTAATTTAATCCTTTCATGCAACATCCACTTGAAGGGACAACCATCTATAGGTTTTAAATGTAAACACACGCGGACTGTACATAAAAACAAGGCATTGATTCTCATTCATCACTATCTTAAATTTGTTTCTGAAATTTAAGAAAGTTCCTGTAAGAAAAGTGTTCATTCAATTCATTTTAAATTTGTTCATTCTTAGAATTATGAAAGGGCATGAGACCGTATGGTCGTGTGCATGCAAATTGAAACATGAAGTTACCAGGAAAATGTTCAAATGTAATTCAGAATGGCAATGGAGTACAGAACTATGGACGGTTAAAGAAATCATTAGCAGTTGAAGTGTAATTGTATTTATTTTAAATGAACATTTTAATGTATTTATTTTTAATAGCATAATATTACGTACTGCCGTACAACTGAAGAACTCCTGCTAAGCTAATATTTTGCACAACGTAGAATTTGTAGATTCTGTTTTTACTCAAGTACAAATCTCAAATAAGAAATAAACGGTGAATGTTTGAATCTTCAGGAATACTGTATGAATGGGTTTAATGTGCAAATTTCTTCTTAAGAATGGTTGTTGAGCAAGGCCCATTGTGCTTAGACATCAGGACAGGACAATGCAACAAAATAACTAAATAGATGGTATGCCCGTCAAATTAAAAATTAAAATCCAAGATCTGCAACAAGATACTGACTGCATTGTGTCCCCTTAGAGGTCCTTATTTTTCAGTGCTGTCTAATTCCCCGGGTGTATACTGTGCGTCGCCTATCTCTGTAACTCCACCCTCTTTTATACATATACAAGAGTAACTTAGCTACAGGCTTTGAAGCTGGCAGAGATCACACCAGTCATGATCACACACACTGGGCCTGTAGTTCTCGCTCGTAATGTAAGTGGATGCTTGCTATTATTATTACTTATTATTCGTCCTGTAGTTTCATCAACTTCACAATATGTATGAGATCTGACTTCATGGCTGTTATTGTTATAGGGTTAGGGTTCAGCACTAGGTTTTGTGGGATTTATAATTTCCTTGATTGATTTTAATGCGTATATAAATCAAAATAGGATTATTTTAGCAGTTTACCATTTTTCAGAAAAAAGGTTTAAAAACAGGTCAATATGCTTGAATAGATTATCTTTGTAAGGTTTTGGTGTATTTTCAGGAACAGCAGAATATCTATTCAGTATAAATACTTCCTGGATCATGTCATATTTCAGTGATTCATGATCAAGTAGGCCTACGTTTCTGTTTTGCCATACATTGCACCCCAGCGTCTGAATTCACTGGTGTTGCAGGTCGTCCCAGTGTAACTTAGGAAGAAAAACAGCGTGTTGCACCAAGATTAAATCTAAATTCCTTTATAGCGCTAATCAGTCAGCCTCAGTTGTTAACTCTGAAATAGCAATGGCTGCAGTTTCATCCACCTCTAAATATTTAAACTCTTTCATTGTTGAAATATGTTGAATTACCGGAACCACAAAGTACGTCACTGTCTGTTCAGGTTTTGGGTGAGACAGGACTTACAGTGGTGCACTGAGTACCTGAAACTTATTTTTAAGTCAAATTAAAATATTCTATGGAAGTAAAATGACTTAAACGTCATATATTAGCATATTACTAGAGTAAAACTACTTGTGATTCAAACTTGATATTAGCATTTTTACTTTAGTATTAGTATAATGTATTTGAGGTATTTGTATGTGGATTATCGGTATCAACATTCATTGACGCCACGTACTTGATTTTAGTCTTTAGATAATCAGGTTGAAGAGGTCCCTGAAAGTTCCATATGGTGAAACTTTAGCATTACCATGTATTCCAACTCATCTAGTACAGAATTTACTTGGTATGAGAATTCCGGTGATGTAAGGTATTTGCAGGTTTAAGGAGAAGAACCGAAGAAGGGTGCAGTGTCTAAATCCTTCACAGCCTTATGGAGGGACTCTGGTGATGCAAGGTCTTTGCTGGTCCCACACAAGGACCCATGGAAGGAAAAGAAGTCCTCCACTGGCATCCATAGCCATTCCCAGCTTCTTTAATGCTAGGTAATTTAACTCCGTTCCACAGGAAAGGTCAGAAGTTACAGGTTTATACAGTGTAAGTTAAAGAACGTGTTCAACAAGTTTAGATCCGTGATGAGCTCCATTTTGTATCTCAGGTGCCATCACGTACTACACCTTGTTTAGTCTTGCCAGCCTTTGGAAAACTTACTTTACCACATTTAAAGTAGTTATCATTCCACTATAGGGGTATTTCTGTTTATATCTCCTTTTCAGGTGACATTGCATATATGAAAATGATGATAAGGGCCTGTGGCAGGCTAGCCAATCGTTGAATGTCTGCTGACTGATAAACATCTGTCTGCCTCCTACTCGTCTTTGTGTAGTCAAAAAGCCTCACAGAGTCATCAGGACTTGTATCAGGGGATAGAAAGTCATGTCAGTACTTGAAAAAGCCATAGTATTTCTCCCTCAAACGTAAAGATGATGGATGAAGTGCTCAGTTAGATTGTATTCATTGTGGATGCCAAAAAGGTTGAGGTGACTGACCGGACTCTTATACTTTATCACACAAGGTAAACTACTGTTGGTTTTGTTTAATTAAAATGCTACAACTCTGTCTGACAATCAAAAAATAATTTCTGTACGTAGTTTATTAACTTAAAGGTGATGCTGACTTCAAACGTTTGCAAGAGTCTGTGAATCTATATTGTTAAAGTAAAATTGTCTTGAAAATATTTACAGTGCATAGTTCTGAGATTGCGTTCAGAGAATTCTATAAGAAAAAAGGTGGAATACCATCCTGAATATAGATTTTATTGATGCAAAAAGACCCTTCTGAGGTTTGAACATTGAGATCCAAGATGAAGAGTGCTGCTTTTGTGTTCAATAATAAGCAGATCATGGTGCAATTCAGTCTAAAATCTCTTGGGTTGTTTGTTAAAATGATCACGTCATTGATAGTCAGTATGCCACTATTCAATCGATATGATTTCACCAAATGCCTTGAATAGTCTCTGGTTACTGGCTAGTTTGCAAATACAGTCGCAATCAGGATTAATTTGCTTATGAGGTAGTCCTGTGGAAGTGCTGTGAAGCTCTGAGTACTTTCTCTTATAGTTATTCTGTACATTTAAAGGGAAGCTTTGAGTATATAAGTTGGACACTACTTAACGGATTTCATTTCGTGGTATATTTATTTCCTTCCATTCATTTTGCACATTGTGTGTTCAAGACTTCCAAATTCTTAATTACTATTTTTATTACCATTTTAAAATGTTCGCTGTTGAAGTAGCAGTTAATGTGCCATCATTTAAAATCTGTACAGATGACACAGTAACTATAACTCTCTGACATTGCAGAAGCCTGGATCTTTCATCTTTCAAGTGGAATCGACTAAAATATATACCTGGATGATACATACTGTCCCTGATGTCTGATTACTTCAGTTTATATTTATCGCTAAAATAGCTATGCTAAATTGATTAAGATAATAAGGTAATGTTCATTGGACCAAAATGGAACAGACACTAACTGTCCTCTCATGGAATGTTAATGGATTTACCCAGAAGAAAAAAGAAGTCCTTCATTATTTAAATCTTCTTCAAGCTGATGTGGTCTTTCTTCAGGAAACTCACATTGGCCCAAGTACAAACTACCCAGAAGGCGGCATTCAATTTGAGGATATGGAGAATAATTATAACTGGACTATGTGTACCATTTTCAAAAGAAACTGCCGTGGTGTGGCAATACTGTTCAGGAAGAACTTGGAGTGTGAAGGACTCAAAGTTATTGGGGATGAAAAGGGAAGATACATGCTTGTCAGTTGCCATATTGAGGAGAAAGAATTTGTATTTGTCAATTTATATAACCCAAAAGATGAAAAAATCGATTTCAGCCAGTTTGGAGATTTCCTCATACAAGCATCCGAATCCTCTTACTTTGTTGTAGGAGGAGATTTCAACACCGTCATGGACGCTCAGGTCGACAAAACATCCAACAACAGAAACAGGGGACACAAAGACCGTTTCAAAGGGGTTGAGAACTTTCTGGAAAAATTCAACCTGGTGGATGTCTGGAGATGGCTTTACCCCGAGGAGAAAAGTTTCACATACTTTGACAGGAAGGGACAATCAAGACTGGACTATTTCTTTTTACCAGTCGAACTGTTGTCAAAAGTGATTACTTGTAAAATTCACAAAAGGCCACGGTATGTGGATAAAGAAAGTTGTATTTCAGATCACGCTCCAATATCTATTCAAATCCAAATCACAGGTCACAGGTGTTTCTTTAATTCTGCGATTCTTAAGAACGGAGACATTTTGGAAAAGCTTTCACAAATGATCACAAACATCTCAGAAATGAAAAGGATCGGAAAGGGGGATTTGTGGCCAGCTCTGAAAGTCAGAATATGCTGTGAGATTTTGGCTTCTAAAAACACTGAAGTTAACTTACATTCATTAAGAAACTTGCCTGACATTCAGAATTTTCATGTGACTCCTAACAAAACTGAACAAACAGGTACACATTTTCTTTTTAATTTAGTTGTACTAAATGAGTAATATTTTTTAATCCAATTTACCTTCTTTAAAGTTACAAGTTAAACTTACTGGGCCAGTTGGTAGCGTGGTGGATAGGGAGTTCGCCCCGTGATCGGAAGGTCGCTGGTTCGAATCCCGGACTGGTAAAGGTACCGTCCCCAAGCATTGCTCCTTCATGGATGTGCTAAATCCAGAGGACACATTTTGCTGTGGTGCCCTGTGTGCTGTGCTGCATTGTTCACAATGACAAATAATCACTCACTTTCACTTTCAGGTTCGGTCTGGAGTTCAAGCCACATTCACATCCCACAGACTAAGCCTTCAAATCTTGATGAATATTTGATCTACTTAAATGAAACAAAAATGTTTGAAGACCTCGAGTTAACACTGAATGTGACTCTTACTGAGCCTGTCTCAAAGCAGGAGATTCTCTCTGCCATACTTTCACTTTATGACTCCGAGCATTTAACACCAGATGGACTACCGGTGTTATTCTACAAACATTTTGCTAGTAAGTTGACTGACCTACTGCAAGCATTTTTCAACCAAGTGCTAGACCTTCAGAGGATTAAATGTTTATTTAATGAATCTTTTGCTTCAGGAGCCTTTGTGGCTACATCACTGAGTTTTGAGAACACTGACCACACTTATAGCGATAATACTCAGCATCACAGTCTGGTGATATATAATGTTGACTACAATGTTTTAACTACAATTCTCGCTGAGAGATTAAAATGTGTGATGGGGTACATGCTAAACCAAGGGAAAATAAGGTTGTGGCCCTCCATTCAAAACTGTATTAATACTTGTGAGAAAAATGGAGAAGTCCCTGTGATTGCCGTCTCAGTTAAAGTTGACCCCAATACAGTGCAATGGTTGTACCTGTGCCAATGTTTAACAACCCTTCGCTTGCCTGACAGGTTTACATCTGTGCTGAGATCCCTTCTGTTTATGGGAGGGACGAGAAACAACTTTTGCAGTAGGGTGTCCCAGGGATTGAAAGTGGGGTGTCCACTTACTCCTATACTAATAAGTCTCTGTCTCTTTCCTTTAATTAACTCTATCGATTGTGATGACAGGCTTCAGGGAATCCGAATTGGGAAAGAACATATCAAATCAGTGCTTGATCAAGATGCAGTGATAATATTTCTGTCAAATACAAATGAAGATTTGCAAGTGTTAGAGGAGGTGCTTAATGATTTCAAGGAAAATTCGGGATTTGGGATTTATAGTAGGATCTCTGAGATAGGTGAATGACTTTTTATTCTTTAAGAGGGTTTTTATTATAAACCACAATATGCTAGAGTTATTTATTATTTTAAATGGTAAGATGAAAAATATTCCAGAAGGTCCTACCCTCTCCAGATAATGGAATATATTATTAACAAATTTTAAGTAAAGAAAGTATAAATAAAAAAGAAAATCTAATGCTAAAATTGCCATTTATGGTTGTTTTAAAAACACAAACTCATAAGATTGTTTATACCCTTTGGGTGAGCAAGTAAGTGTGGGTCAATTTAGCTTAAAATGAGGCAGTGCTTCATAGACCTTTTTGGGCCAAGTACAGGAAATTGTATCAAGTGGGGTCCCAAACTGTCCTTGGTAATATTCTTTGGCTTAACTTTCAAAAAACATTTTAACTTGCTATCCCTAAAAATGCCCTTCCCTTCTGAGTAAGTGTTGTATGTTTTTTTCTTTCTTAATTTTCTAACTGCAGTTCTGTGTACACCAGGAGTATCTTTGCGTTAATCGGTGGTCAGTGGAACCTCCCACACCCACCACCCCATCCCCAACACGCTAAACTGAAGTAAAGCCGAATGAACTGTAAGAGATGTAAAGTTGTTCCCCCTGCTGGTTACAAGTATTTCTGACTTTACTGCACTACACTATCGGCAACAGCAGAATTTGTCCCCACATTATCTCGAAATCCAATCACCTTTGGACTGAACTGTACACTTGTTAACCTGTAAGCCCAAAGAAAAATTGTACTGTATTGGTCAAAGAAATATACATGGTTACAGGTTAAAATAATTAACCAATGCTTTACAGGTTTATTGAATATTAAAACATTATATATATATATATATATATATATATATATATATATATATATATATATATATATATATATATATATATATATATATAAAATAATAACTGTGGGCTAAGACTATGTCTCTTAGAGGTTCTCATTTCTGACTGAAATATAAAAAAAAAAAAGTAGAAACAAAAGATTTTATGTGTGTGTGTGTTCATTCATTTTCTCACTTCTTTTGTGGGGATAGAAATTAGAAACCACTCATTTACATGGCCAGCTTTACTGAAAATTGTTCACCGGCTCAGATTAAGTACACAGATGTGGCCTCAGGACCTCAGTGTTAACCCATATATATATATATATATATATATATATATATATATATATATATATATATATATATATGTGTGTGTATATATATATATATATATATATATATATATATATATATATATGTGTATATATATATGTATATATATATATATATATATATGTATATATATATATATGTATATATATATGTATATATGTGTGTGCTTATATATATATATATATATATATATATATATATATATATATATATATATATATATATATACATATATATATATATATATATATATATATTCACTTATACAACCTTCCATCTACATCTAGAGTACTTGCAGATAGCACATTAAAACGAAAAAATATTTGATTGTTGATTGTTTTGAAGTGTTAAATAAATAAATAAAAACCTGAACATTTGGCAGAATTAAAATTGCTTTTGAGTGAAGGTGATTTTTATTCTTATTGATAAAAAGACATACATGCTTGCACTTTTTCCCCTCATGTATGTCAAATGTATACTCCTGTGTATTAGCCTAAACATTATTTCATACTCCTCGATTATGAGGCAAACAAATTATTGTAGTTTTACTTCATTGAAGTCACAACAGTCCAAAGTTCTCTTCTAATCATGCCAAGTATAGACTTGTTCCATCTAACTTCCGAAAGCAACTTCTGTAGAAACCAACCAATGGATAACTGTATTCAACTTCAGTTGTAGAACAAATCTTTAATTGTATATATGTAATGATCATTAATACACAGAACAATATAAAGATTTCTAATATTAGCTAAAATACAAGAATCTTTTAATCTATACTAACTGATCTCAAATTTTTCATTTCAAGCAGTGTTATTTCCTGTGGATTTACTTCCTCTTTTGCCCACCCAAAACCTTCAAACACAGACTCAGTAATCATGTTTGTCAGGTTTAAAAGGGGAGGTGAACTATGGGTGACAGTATCCAAATAAATAAAGTAGTTCCTGGTCACATCCTGTTTCAAGTGTAGTCACGTGGGTTAACACTGAGGTCCTGAGGCCACATCTGTGTACTTAATCTGAGCCAGTGGTAATTTTTCAGTAAAAGCTGGCCAAGTAAATGAGTGGTTTCTAATTTCTATCCCCACAAAAGAAATGAGAAAATGAATGAACACACATACATATAAAATCTTTTGTTTCTACTTTTTTTTTTTAAGTTTCAGTTCGTAGAAATGAGAACTTCAAAAGACATAGTCTTGAAATCTGTTTGCTTTATTTTGCACACAGTCCCAAGAAGTATTTCAGGTCATCACCAGTTAAACTTTGGAGTCAGTGTTTATGAAGTCACTCAATAAATAGAAAGAGTGACACGTTTATTGCTTTAAATTTGATTCACGAGGAAAGCTGTTGTTTACAAAGTGTTCATGTGCATCTACATTAATTTCTCTATATCGTGTTGACACAGCTGATAGATAAGGTCTGACGAAATCTGAACACGTAGATGGCAGGTCCCATATCCACATCATCCAGAAATAATGCTCTTTGATCTAATGTTACTTCTGAAATTTGCAAAATGCAAAAAACACTGGCCACGTGACAGCTTGACAACAGTAAAATGGAATTGCTGCAAATCTATTTCACTATATGGTGGGTTAAGGTTCACTCAAGTACTCGGTTAGGTCAAGGTGAAAAGCCAAGGTAGCTGTGATTAAGCAGTGAGTGGTTTATTCTAAATGAATGCACCAGGGTTTGTACCAGGATCCTTTTGATTTCTATATCTGTAGGTTAGCCATACTGCAGAATCTGAAATGACAAACAAAATACTGAAAAATAAATTTGTAAAAGACGGTACACTAAAGCCGCGGAAACCAACAATGTCTCAAGTTTCCAAAAATCTGATTATTATTCATTATTCAGAAAAAAAAAACAAAACCCCAACATCTAGTGGAAATCCATAATTTGAGGGTCCATATATTCAAGAAGAAAGAACTGAAAATAACCTCTATGTTGAAGAACAAACTGATTCCTCCCACAAACCGCAGAGCTTCATCAGCATAAGCCTGGATTTTGACTGAACATGGCTCACACATTTGATCATGGAAACAAGCCTGCAATCAGTTAAGGTGAATAGTATTAAAACACTGTAAAAATACAATGTAAATATCAGTTTTAGTATGTGCCCATTCTTCACCATATTAAGGAAAACAGAAAAACAAGCACAGCCAGTACAAACAGGCACTTTGCTTCACATGATTCATTGTGGTTTCATCAATTATGAAGTCACAACAGTCTAGCAGATTCTCTCCAAATCATGCTGCATAACCTCCAGACTTGTTCCATCCAACCTCCAAAAGCAACTTCTGTAGGAGCGAGAGACCAGCAATGGCTAACGTTAAAACGAGTGGCATGGATCAAATAACGCGAAGAACTTTAATATATCAGAAATTTTACATTCTATTATTATTTGGGATATAGTAAAACTGTCTCATTTAAACTTTAACTGAGTATATTTTGAGTAGAGCATGTGTCTCACCTGTTGTTCATATTGATAGCCAGACATGCACATGACACAGAACTGCTACAAATATCATGAAAAGGATGATCATGTACTGAAAACAAGTTAAGGATCTAACTGGTTCATTCCGTAAAAGACTCAGGTAGTGAAATTCTATGTAATATATGACGAAGATCGTTTTGAAGGATACAAAGAATAATAGGACTTGGTGATGCTTCAGGGCTCACATAATCCCACGAGTGCCAAAAAGAACAGAAAGATTCCCACTCAATGATGGCACCAACAA